>CATIWK010140911.1:0-25555 GCA_949634005.1 Mallotus japonicus | reverse complement strand
GTCTCGGGGCCGGTTATACCGACAGTATGCCTGCTGTCGCTCCATTGCCGCTGAGTCTCGGGGCCAGCCTTCTGTCATACTTGGATTAAGTGAATATTTTGGAATTGAGAAAGCCTGTTTGATGTGAGAGGTTGTGTGTTGAGGACACGAACTTTTAGGGTTCTGCCTCATTCCTCCACCTAAAACTATTCGTTTTTATATATATGTATAAAAACGTGATTTACATCATATATATGCATTGCCTGTATATTTATTATTGATATAAATATACTATACTGGTGCTTGAATGTCTGTCATTAGGGTGCATGTATATATATAATAATAATTCACTCAGTGAGGTCTGACCCCCCTCAACATTTTTTTTCAGGGAGTTCTTCTTCCTCAGACCTCACCACTAGACCTCTTCGCCGGTCTTCTTCCGCCCCGGCTGACTTATGTAAAATACTTAATTGAACTGTCGTTTATACTCTAGATGCTGCAGTAGTGATGTTTTAATATTGACGTATGTAATATTGATTTTATAACTGAGATTGTCAGTTTAATGACTTTTGTACTATTGTACATTGTTATAAGATCATATTTTATAAAATAAAGTTTTAATTACCTGGTATTTTTATGAATTACCTTGTGTGTGCATTTTATTTAAGGCTTGCTACGGGTTCTGGTTGTGATAATTCCCGTTCCCTAGCGCCGGTCATGACTCCTGGTTTGGGTCGTGACAAATATGTCCTCTGAAATATAGCCATGAAGAAATGTATTAGAAATATCCATTTGTGAAATGGACCAATTTTGCATTACCGTAAAAGCTCGGACTATCCAGATAGTTGTAGATTTGACAACCGGACTAAATGTTTCAGTGTAGTCAACACCATCTTGTTGAGTGAAGCCCTTGGCGACGAGTCTGGCTTTGTAGCGAGCAATGGTGCCATCAGCTCGGCGCTTTATCTTATAAATCCACTTATTGGAAATAACATTAGCAGCACTTGGTTTAGGTACCAATGTCCATGTATGGTTAGACAATAAAGCATTAAACTCATCAGTCATAGCCTTCTGCAATTCAACATGTTTATAAGCTTGAATATATGTATGAGGTTCATGCTGTAAGTAATAGGAGGGACTGCGAGTTTTGGTGGAAAGGTGGGATTGCCATTTTGCCATGGTAGAGGATCAGAGTATCATAGAATGGGTGCGGTCAGGGTCTGAAGTGGTTGGGGCAGAAGTGGTGGGAAACTTAGTGAGGTCTACCATAAGATTCAAGCCTGGTGTTGAAGAGGATGGAGAGAGGTTGAGGATGGCGAGACAAGGGGAGAGGAAACATGGGTATTATGACGGGAAGATGGAGATAAAGATTGGTGAGGAATATGAGCAGTAGAGGGGGTCGGTACTTGTATTGTAGTGGGGTGCAACGATGTGGTAGTTGCAACAGAGGGGAATTGGGTAGGCGAAATGGTAAGGGTAAGCCAAGGATCAAATGAAGTGGTTAAAGTGTGAGCTGGTTGGGATAAAGGTGGTTGTTTGTAGGGAAATAACTGTTCATTAAAAGTGACATGCCGAGCAATATAAACTCGGCCAGACTGAAAATCTAAACAGAAATGACCGTGGTGATTTGCCAAGGTAAACACAGAGGTGACTTCGATAGGAGAATTTATGGGAATTATGTGGTCGGAGATAAGGGTACATAGCACACCCAAAGATTTTGCTTGTTAGGTAATCAACTAGTTTGTTATACAAGACTGTGTAAGGGACCTTATTATCAATACTCGTGCTAGGTAAATTGTTAATGGATAAAATGGCAGAAATAAAGGTATAGGACTAATATTTTAGTGGGATGGAGGCATGAGTAAGCAAGATAAGTCCAGTGTCTACAATATGTCAAAATTTTCTTTCGGCTAGCCCGTTTTGCTCGTGATTGTAGGGGCAGACAAGGCGATGAATGATGCCCTGTCGAAGGAGATGAGTGTGAAGTTTTTGAAACTCGCCGCCCCAATCAGAATGGACAGCTTTGATAGAACAATTAAATTGTAATTTAACATAATTCTCAAAATTGATAAAGGTAGAAAAGACATCACTTTTATTTTTCAGTGGAAAAATCCAACTGAAACGAGAATAATCATCAACAAAGACTACAAAATAAAGAAATCCTAAATTACTGAGAATGGGAGCTGGCCCCCAAATGTCAGTATGAATAATGTCAAATAATTTGCGACTTGAATGATTGACAGTAGCAAATGGTAATTTTGCTATTTTTCCTAGTCGACATGAATTACAAATCTTGGACTGAAGAGAAGTAGATGAAACGGGCAGATTGTGAGTGGAGATCAATTTGGAGATAAGAGACGACCGTGGATGGCCTAGCCTAGCATGCCATGTATCAAATGGAATTGAGGAGTGGAGAAGGGCTTGCGGTGAAGTGGAAGGGAGATGATAGAGGCCCTGGCTATTATTGCCGTGAAGCAGGATGGCCTTGGTCATTTTGTCCTTGACAAAAAAATGAAACAGGTGAAACTTAAAAAAGCAGTGATTATCAAGAGCAAACTTGTGAACTAAAAGTAAGGATTTTGATAACTTTGGAACATGTAATACCTCAGACATTTTCAAGTCAATATTATTATTTGAAGGGTAGGAGGCCATACCTGTGTGAGTGATAGCCATGGATTGTCCATTGCCGATATGGACTTGATCACCGCCATTATACACTTGTGGTTATGACAGAGATTGGAGGTTGGGTGTCATGTGGTGGGTGGCCCCAGTGTCAGCGATCCAAGATGCATAAACCGAGGGATGTGACATGTCTGCTGGTGGTGGTGAGAAACCATAGGGATAAGAACCCGAAACATTCTGTTGGTGTAGAGAAGGATGCCAAGAGTAATGTGCCTGAGGACGAGGTTGGTTGTGAGGAGCATAGCGTTTGCGACATCTATCAGCAGTGTGGTTTGAAAAACCACAAATCTGACACTTGCATTTTGTGTTAGTATTAGGAAAATTCGAATGCTGGGGGACTGCAGAATTTGATTTTGGGAATGAAGGAGCTGTTGGGCGAATAGAGAGATAAGCTGTAGGTGGTGCAGTGTAGCTCTTGAGAAGGATTTCATGTGAAAGGAGTTGGCTGTACAACTCAGAAAACGTAACT
The DNA here is from genome assembly GCA_949634005.1 of Mallotus japonicus. Lineage (NCBI taxonomy): Eukaryota > Viridiplantae > Streptophyta > Magnoliopsida > Malpighiales > Euphorbiaceae > Mallotus > Mallotus japonicus. The sequence goes on along the minus strand of CATIWK010140911.1, from coordinate 22,425 downwards.
GGTTCAGGTTGAAGATTCAAAACAGAAACAATTGGATAGAATTCCATACCAATATTGCAGAAAACAACAACATTAAATTCAGAGGTAGATAGAACACGTCCAGCAGAAGCAAGCTCATATGACAGAGCTTTGGCCTTTTGGAGAAACGGTGCAACATCCATGTCGTTCTTTTTGAGTTCCTGTAATTCAACATACAGTTGAAGTTGAAGGTTTTGAGATACAGAACCAAAAGTCAGTCTCTAGTGCTTTCCAGGCTTGAAAGGATTATTTACATCCAATAATATAGGAATAAACCTCTTATGTGAGAGAGGAAAGAAGCCATGTAAGTAAAAGCTGATCTTGTTTAAACCACTGAGTGTATTCCAGGTTGGCTATAATGGTATCTGGATTGGTGGTTGAAGCAATGGTTGAAGGTGGGGGAGAAGAGCCATCAATCAGGTGGTTCATATTATGAAAATTAAGTAAGGGAATGAATTGGGCTTTCCAAGCTAAAAAATTGGGAGGGGATAGTTTGATAGCAAAGATGTAATTAGTAGACACACAGTTTGATACATGTGCTATTGTGGTGGGGACAATTTGAGAGGCCATGTTGTCAAAGCTCTGATATCATGTAATGAGTAATCAGACTTTGTTTTTGTATTTCTTGTGTGTATCGCAACAGTAGGTTACATCACTATATAACAAGGTACAAGAGAGACCTGATAACTACAAGCTAACAAAGTAATAAAGTGGTACAAGTTAAATACAATACAATAACATGGATATGAACAAGTTGTTACGAAGGTGTATCTCTGATAACATATCTTACTTTCAATTCACGAGCACCCTCCGCATACTGGATGCAAGGAGGGTACAAACTTACTTCCAGAGCATTCATCCTAATCCAAATGGGCTAGTAGGTGCTATCGTTGGAGGACCTGACAATAATGATCAGTAATCAGTTTGTTGATGGTCCATTTACACTAAACTTAATATCAGATATTTGTAAAAGATTTAATCGCTTATTAACAAATTTTAACAAAATATTAATTGAGTAATAAGTGTTTGTAACAGAACAAAAATGAAAACTCCTTATAAATTAAAATTTATAACAGAATAGCAGCCAATTTGTAACAAATTTTATGATGCATAAATCTCTGCTATAAAATTTATTACAAAAACATCATTGTTATACCTACAAATTTTATACTGAAACCCATTAATTTTCTGGGTGTGTAAGTCTAATCTTTAGCATTTGTTCAACCATCTATCAATTTAATAATTTTTTTTTGTTATCTTGGCCTTTATAGGCATAGGGTAGGTGTGTAAATCTAATCTTTTAGTATTTATTGACGCAGCGGAAGCTTCAAAAAATAAAATAAAATAAAATAATAAAGGGATAAATATTGTAGTCCATTGATTTGCGTATAAATATCGGAAAACAATCTTCTACAACCTGTTGATTTACAAAGAATGCCAGAAAATAGGCATCAAAAGTTCGTTGATTCAAAGAGAATACCGAAATTTGAAAAAGAAGATAAATTTTATTGATAAATAAAACAAAGAAGATAAATTTTATACGGTAGCACAAACCTATCAACCCTAATTTTAATTAGGAAATAAAATAAAAATAATTCCTAGCTAAGTTAGGAAATCAAATTCCTAACAATATGGGAAAGTCAAATTCTAATCAATACTAAATTAGAAATAAACATCAAATCCTAATACTAATAATAATAAAAAATAATTAATTATGTCTTCTATCAATTGTTCCACAAACTCATCCCAACTACTCTTACACTATGCATGGCAACACAAGGGGAAGGGGAAGGGAAGGGAATATAAAGGAAAGGGAAGGGAAGGGAAGGGAAGGGAAGGAAAGGGAAGGGAAGGGAGGAGAAATTTTAGATCCAATTGTATTTGGATAATAAAAAATAAATAGAATGGTAAAGTAAGGAGAAATATTAGAATTGTGTTTGGATAAGTAGAAGGAGAATAAAATAATAATTGTAAAAAGACGACTAAACCGATATATTACATTTATATAATACATATTCCCACATATTTATATTATATTATAATTTTGATATTTTAAATTATACACATATTTTGTTGATTTACCTTTATTCTCCTATAAAATATGTCATGATTTACATAGGTATATTAATTCAGTATAAAAAATTTTCAAGGCCAGTCTCCTTCCACAAGTACTTCCCTTTCACTGGTTTAAGTATATTGTTGTAAGCTTTCAGATAGCTATCTTCTAAGTACCATTCAGCAACAAACTTCTCTGGCTCACTTTGTGCACTGTATATGGCACATATGGCATGTTGACATGGTATCCCATTCAAATCCCACTTTCTACAAGTGCATGTCTTTTTCTTGATGTCCACAATATGCCTATCATTTGGATCATATACGCATGTGACTTCATATCCATCATCTCCATTCCACTCCATAAACTAATTATATGATTTTTCTTTGTTCTTGTCAAGCTTAACTTGTGCTTTTGGTGCTAAGTTTGAGATCCAACTTTTGCCAAATCTTATTTTCACTCGTAATCGTTCCATCACTTTAATTTTGATTTCTTCCAACATGCTGATAATCGGCTTGTACCTAGCATCCAAAATCCAACCATTGAAGGTCTCCGAAAGGTTGTTATTAACTACATCACACTTTGATGTTGTGTTGAAGAATGCCTTGCAAAAAGACTCTACATTATAGTCTAAAACATCTTGAACAATGCCATCACCCATTCCTTCTAACTCTTTCAAATTTCTCTTCAACTGTTCTGGAAATGTTGACTTTGCACATGTCCAAAAAGTAATCTTCCTTTCTTCACCTTTCCATTTTTTTGCCCATGCTGCATAGATGTGTCTTGCACACCTTCTATGCTCAACTTTAGGCAATTCTTCCTTCATTGCACTGTCCAAACCCTGTATATTCAAAATTAATATTATATATGATTCTATGACTTACATATTTAAAAACAATGAAATTTAATTAAAAAATATCAGAATTTTAAATACCTTCTGCATGTCCGATATTATTATGTATCCATCTCCGTCCCTTCAAAAACCAGCCCCAATAATTTTTTATTCTCCACTAACACTACCCCCCAAGCTATTGGGAACATCTGATTGTTCCCCTCTCGACCAATAGCACATAATAACTGCCCTTTACATAACCCTTTCAGGAAGCAGCCATCTAACCCCATTATCTTCCTACAACCAGCCAACCAGCCCTTTTTACAAGCATCAAAACAGACATAAAACCTCCAAAAATAATTTATCCCACTCCCATCTTCTTTGTAAGCTTTCACAACACATGTGGTACCTGGATTGCTTTCTTTTATGGCCTCAACATAATCATGTAACCTATTATACTCCTCCTTATAATTGGTCACCATATCTGTTATCACTCTCTTTTTAATGTTTCTACACAAGGTCTAACTAACCTTCAGTTTCAGCTCAAGCCTACATAACTTAATCAAATCTTTCAATTTGATAAAAGGCTGACTCACTAACCTCTGCCTAAGATGTTTGGCCAAATACTTGGAGGTTGCCATTGGATTTTTATTTACTCTATGACATTTATGTTGTGGGATATATGTCTTCACATATAGAGTGTCATCATTATGCTCTTTTGATGCAAAAAAGAGCCAAGGACAACCTGCAATACACTGTGCTCTAATCCTTTCTTTGTTATTTTTCGCAAAATGAATTTCTAAGCCTTTAATAATTGCATATTTAGCAATGGCATCCCTGCATTCTTCAAGATTTTTGAATATCATTCCAAGGCAAAAAACAGGAGTAGGTGAGTCCGGATCAAACCTTATCCTATTATATTGTCTTCTCAAAGCATTATCCCCACATTCCTCATCAGTTTCACTATAATAGCTACCTAAATTGTCACTATCATAATACACACTCCTAGTCCCATCATCAACTTCATCACCACTGCTATATACATCATCATCCTCCACTGCATCTACATTTTCCTCATCTGCATCACCAAGTATATCTCCTTCCTCCTGATTGTTATCTCCCTTTCCAGTCTCATTCCCTTTTTCTCCTTCTGTACTATCTTTTTTCTTCAACCTATTTGCCCTCCTTGCATTTTTTACCTTCCTCCTAGAATCTTGTAATTCATCATCTTCATCATCAATCATAATACTCACATCAACAACTATATTATCAAAGGTTTGGTGTGGCAACCCATCATCCATATCACTGTCCTCACTCAATTGACCACCCTCAATATCATTTTCTACACTCTTATCAAACTCAACTTGAGGTTGTTCAGCTATATTAGATGGCACTTCAACATTTGGTGGCGACTGTACAGCAGGTTCACTACTACTCTGGGCATGTTCAACATACACCTCCAAACAATCCCCATTTTTTAAATGACTTGCCACTTGCATTAGACTACTATCATCATGAATTAAGATAAAATCACCCCTCACATGCACTCTGTAATATAAACCAGCGATGACTTCATAACCCAAATCCTTCACATAACTCATGATTTCAGGATAGGACAATCTATCTAAGTCTAGCAAGTCAGACATGTAAACCTTTCCACCCACATATTTATATTTATGTTTCGCAAAAGTTCCCCCATGATGTATACACACAAAAATGTATTCATCACACATTCTGAAAAAAGAAAAACACAATATATCAATACAAAACATATCAAATTAAGTTTTAATAAATAGAATAAAATTATAGCCATGCAAATACTATAATGACCAAACCCTAAATAGACATAAAAGGGACCACAAATAACATGTAAAAAACCATTCTTTTTTATAGTGTATGTTCTCTCAGCACAATATTAAATTAAGGGACCACAAAAACCCTAAATAGGAAGCACAATATATTAATATAAAGAGACAAATTTTCTTATAATACTCACTTGGAAATTTTGCTTTCTGGGCCACACAACAATAGTTTATGCTTCTCCCAACCAAAACAAGCGACAACGACAACGACCCCACTATCTCTTTAAAGTTTTCTTCCCAATATCACAGACCCATCACCAAATGCGACCCTCACCACTCAATGTAACAGCTAGCTTAAGAAAAGAAAAAAAATGGAAAGTATTTAGTGACAATAATAGACAAACACGTACAATATCAGTAGGGTTTCATTGAAAAAGAAAGGGGAAAACAGAGAAAAGGGTCTGACCAAAGAAAAAAAAAACAGAGAAAAAGGGGCACAGCTTTCTCAAAGATATCGCCTTTTATTTTTTTTTTTTTGTGGGTTAGGTTTAATCAAACGGTGTCGTTTTACAAGAATGGGTGGAACCCAGGTTGCCTAATCAGAAGCAACGTGTCATATTTTTTTTTTACCTATTCGCAAATAACGGCATTTGAAACCACATGCGTAACTTTCATTCACGGGAGGATGGAAATATTACAAAAATAAAATTCAGGGACCCAATTAAAGGAAAATTTTCTTTAAGGACCAATCGAAAGAAAGTCGATAAGTTCAGGGACCTAAATATGGTTTAAGCCTTTCTAATTTTCTGCTCCAATCTTATTAATAAGATTAATTACAATGTTTTTCCAATAGCTCAAACCAAATATTACAACTTGTGTTTTTCTTAATACTTTATATATACCAATTTCACAATGTTTTTTGAATAAAGCTCAACACTAATCCAAAAATAGACTCTCACCGCCCTTTTCTTTAACTCCAAAGAATAAAAGTAGAAGAAAGAAACTTATCATCAACACACCCCAACTCTCAAAGAGTTGATTGCAAGAATAAGTACATAGAAAAATTGTAAGGATAAAGTTTTCAAAGCTTTAATTTGCATAATAAATTCTCTTAACAAACTTCCTAACCTTTTAAGTGAGTTTTCAAGAGATATTTATAGTTGAAGGATAAAAAAACTAGCTGCTGATCATCAATTTGTGCCCCATTTTTTTCCTTTTTCATTTAATACTCAAATTGCTTTCTACAGAAAATCCGAACGTCATGATTGTGAGCAACATGTTTACGATCATGAGGATCGAAAATATAATCATTGCTTGTGAATATTTGTCCGTTGATTGAATGTCACAACACTCGTGATCCTTCTCATGACTGTGAGGAAAAATAATTGAGGAGCTATAGTCTTAAACTCCATTAAAAGCTTTAAGGCTCATTATCAAGAGGGTTTTGATCACGATTGGAACTGTCCTCTCACGATAAATTAAATGTGTTGGTCAAAAATCTTAACCAAGACACATTAAATTTTAAATTTTAATGTGAAGATTTTCAAGCCTTTTGTTTGTTCTAAGTTTCGAGCTGGTGATTCTGCAAATTTTATTACTTTGTATGCTCCTCTAGTATTATTGACCACATTTTTATTTTTATGAATTTCCAAATTTCTTATGTTGTTGTTACCGAAAAATAATGACTTGATAGAAAAGAAAATTTGTATCAAAGTCATAATTATAAGCGTGGCTGCAGCAACAGTTCCTGTTCCTCTCCATAGATTGCTGAAATAAACCAGACTCAGCATAGCCTTCCTATGGTTCCAACTATTCTAATAATGCTTCGCATAAACAAGCATAACAAGAATTATGCTCACCAATTCCCCGGCAGAGCCTATTGATTAAATCAGCCACCAGACAATTATTCCCAAGCCAATCTACGATGATCGCCTCTTCAACAACCAATTCAACATCTTGAACAGTTATGTTTTCTTTACATTTGAAAGTGTTATTCCAAAAATGAGAGACATTATTATTATTATTATTATTATTATTATTATTATTATTATTATTATTTGTGTGGCTAATTCATTTCAATTTTTTTACTTTTAAAATATTAATTAAAAAATAAATGAAAATGTGAATTCACTATAATTAAAATATTTAAAAAAAATAGAGCTGAGTATCTTCTAACAAAATATCAAAAATATTCACTTTATTAAAATAATTAAATAAAATATATATTTATTATTGTTATTATTATCATCATCATCATCTAATTCCTTCTATGAGATGACTAACATTTTGCGGTGCATGAATTAACATTTGTTCAGCTCTTTTCTAAAGGAAGGGGGAAAATCAGTTCTCTAGCAAATAGGGGGTGAGGCCCATACCAAAGCATTAAGGAGAGAAGAGGACAAAACAAGTCCAAGTAACGAAGCCTATCAAATTGGACCTTTTTTTCCAAAAAAAAAAAAAAACAAGTAGAAATTAGATCTCAATCTCCAGCAACACACCCTCAGAAGTGAGGTAGGAAATGGAGGCGAACAAAAGCGGCATTGGCGGCGGCGGAGGTGATGGGAACCAGTGGTGGTGGTGGGCGTTAGCTAGTGCTACTCAATTTTTGGGGGGCATGTCATCGTATCGAAAAGGCTACGCAGGTGACTGTCGCCTAATGCCGTTGAAAGCCTTTGCCGTTAGCTCTCTCTTCGTCGGCTCCGTGGCCACAGCCGCTTTTGCTGCACTTCAAGCTAACGGCGTCCACAAGGTGTTTGGTTTATGCATGTTTCCTTATGGTTGACTACATGATACTCTCTATAACTGTAATGTTGATCAATTATTATGTATGTGGAAGGTGGAGGATCTTGTGCAAATAGGAGCAAATGTAAGGAGTGGACTTGGGATTCCTTCAAGAGCGAAAGACGAGTAGGTATTGTCTCCTCAATTTTAATTAACTACTGCTTATATAGCTTGTTGTAACATTAATTGATTAGATCCTCCTTTACCCTTTTGTTTTTCCTAGAAGCAGCAGATGATCTACTGAGGAAGCACGTTTACTCAAAAATCATACAGCTTTATTCGCCCTTCTTCACTTGAATAAGAAACCGGATGATGTTAACAATTTTCAACGATCGAGTCCAGAAACATTGACAATGATGAAGACTCGAGTTATTTACTTTTGGGTCTTTAGTTTTTAGTTGAATGACAATGGATTTTGTGATCTACACTGTACTCTTAGATGATCAAGCGACAACCTTCGATTGAAAAAATAAATGTCACTTTTATATGTTCTTCTTGTCATCTGCTAGGCATTATATGTGAATGCTTTTGGGTCAGTTTGTATGAGGAATCGGAGCAGTTGAATCCCATATTTATGTGTAATATCAAAGCAAGAACTTTAATTTTTCTTCAACTCTTCCCGATCGAACATCAGATTACAGGTTATATAAAATCAGAAGACAACAATGTTGCAACGGGGCAAAACAAGAGAACATCAACAAAAACAGACCTAATTGACTACTTTGATTTATTCATGTCCCAATTAAAAAGGCGTAAACGTACAATTCAGACCCAAAAAATTCCAGATGTATTCCAAAGTGATTTCATCTCCACCAAGTTCAAAAAATGGAACTCAACAAAAGCTAAAACCAGATCTCTTTATACAAAAAGCTTCAGAAATTTTGCAGGAGTGTTGATGAGAATTAGCCATTGATATACTCTGCAGCAACTTTGCACCAAGAAATCTTTTCTAGCCTTTTATGGAAGCACTGGAGCAGGTGCTGGCATGTACGACTCTAGAATCAATTGCGATTGGTTAGGTTGCATGAACTGGACGATCAAGTATGTATACTTCCATTGCTTGTCTACCTTATCCTTAAACATTTCAGCAGAAACTTTCCCAGCTCCATGGGGACCTCGAATATAGAAATTAACCTACAATTAATCAATTAAGACAGACGATAAATACGCGATCAACAGAAGACATTGTTGTTAAGCATCAATATTGTTTTCAATTTTCAGTAGCCATTGTAGACTTTTCTCCCTTTCGCCCATTTTTAGGAGGGGAAGGGGACTAAAGATACTGGAAGACCAGAGAATTTATTGTGTTCCCTTAAGAGCAATAAGAAAATGACTATTATGCTGTTTCAATTTTCAAATGTTACCAAAACATGTTCTACGCCATCTTCATCAGTGTAGATCTTATTTGGAATACGCTGTCGAGCAGCACGATTTCTACTTTCCTGACCATAACCTGTAATTGGGGATCCAATCCTCACCCTGACCTGATATAAAGCAAAGTGAACACCCAACATGGATTCCTTGTTCTTAGGTGATGCAATCCACGAGAATAACCAACACTCACAATTGTGATGAAGACAAAAAAAAATATATTGACTTAATGAACCTGAGCGTCATCTTGAATCCGTTTCAAAGCCTTGTTAAAGATTGTGTACCTACAGACCATGATATCAGGATGGAACCAAAAAACCATGGAGAAGTTAAATCTCTAACAAACCATAATACAGTTTAACAAGATGAATTATCTTACTCTTTGGGTTCAAATATAAGCTCCTTGAAAACAGCATAGCCAGCAGCAGCAGCAACCCCAAGTCCTGCAAGAATTATGATACTGTAGGAGGCCCCCTCAGTAAATGAAACTGGCTTCTCAGGGATATTATATGTAGGAGCATCAAAGGGATCCTCAACAGTAGATACCTCTTTTCTAGTCTGTCCATCGAAGTAGAGTAGAAATAACAAATTTAAAATATGAAAGGTATTAAAAGTAAACATAAAATCATAAGGAATAAAGTACAGCCATATCACATGAAGGGAAAGCAGTGAAATGATTCAAATGCATTCATGTTTGAGAATTCTGGATCAAGCATCCAGATAAACAAAAGACAGCCTTGCAATCCCACTAAAACATGAGCAGCATGAATACAAGATTGCCTGAAGTTCAAATTGGATTCAAACCTCAGATGTTGTTTGCTCTGATTTATTTGAAGCCTTTGATGCAAATGATCTAGCAAACCATGAGTTTGTGGTGCTTTCTCTGTGAAGTTTCACAAGTTGCAATTGTGACCCAAGACCAGCTATTCTTTGTCTATCATCGTGTCGTCTTTGAAGAACAGTGTTTCCTGCCAAACGTTACTGTCAAGAAATAAATTGTGAAAAGAGGAAACTTAAAATGAAATTTGCACTTTCTACCTAACTCAGCAAACCACTGAACAGGCATGACTGAAAGCCAAAAAGAAACTTCTGGCGCAAAACATTGTTGTATGATATGATATGTATCGCTAATCCTTTCAGTAGGCCATACAATAAAGAAAATCTGTCCTAGATTAATTTCTTCAATATCCCAATTCCCTTGTTAACATTTAATGTATCAGCAATGAAAAAAATCTCATAACCCTCAAAAAGACTCATCGCCCCAAGCCATCAACATAAATATAAGATTCAGTCAGCAAATGCACAAACTATGAGGAATACTTGGGAAACCTTAAAGGGGACATATGGTCACTAAAAATGCATCCAACAAATAACAAACTAACTGAAAATGACCATTTAGATATCAAGGCAGCAAAAGAAAACACAGAGGGATCTGCAATTACTAACCAGTAGCACGAAGTGTTTCCTGTAAAATAAAATGAAGAAAAAACTAAATTAGTCTGCAGTTACAAGTTACATTAAAATAAGATGAGAAACAATCAAATAACTCACCTTAGACCCATGGCTGGCTTCAGCAATAGGCTGTCTCACACAACCTGACTCAAATTCCCTTGGCAACTTTGAGAAAAAACACGAAAAGCAAAAGCGAATCAAAATGGGATATCAATGCATCGTGCAAGTACTGCTCTTCAAACAAACAGGATTATTGAGAAAATAAGGAAAAATCACAAATGACAACTAGCTGGATTAGATACTTCATAGCAATGCCATAGATAGGAAGTTTGGTTGGTATTTTTTATAATAAAGTTAGTGGATTTAGGTTTATCAGCATAATGAAGAAAAAATGAAAGCAACAAATATGATTCAAGTCTGGAAATTTCTGAGCATTAAGTTATATAGAGTTCATTTAAATTAAAGCTTATTACTAGCTAAGCTTTCACTAAAATATCGAAAACCATAAAACACCACAATAATGAGCTTCAACTCGATGAAAGAAAATAAATAAAGTAAAGTAAAGCTTAACTAAGCAGTTAGGTTGCTAATGAGTAGGTATAGGTAACCCTTTTGCTTTAACAGTTCGTTAAGTCCCCAATTACCACTAAAAATAAGCGTAACAAAATGAAAATAAAATAAAACTTAACAGCCTCTATTCTCAATAGGCAGAAAGAAAGAATTTAAGGGAAAAAAATGATACCTTTCTAGTTAAATTATTATGAATTACAGTTCTCCCTGTAGCGGTGGACGATGATGAAAAAGAAGCCAAACCCACATCAGATACCCGCTTCATAAATTTCCGCTCCAAAACTGTGGACAACCCACTTCGGCATTCGAATAGACCACTGCATCTGCTCTTCAGCGACATTGCTGATCTTCTAAAATGCTCCAGCTTCAATCTAATTTTATTTATTATAAAAGAAAAAGGGAAAAATCTCTAATTCAATGAAACAACCAAACCCTTCTTGTCTTCAACTAATCAAATATAAGGAAAAAAAAAATCAAAAGCCAAAGCTTCAAATTGAGGACGACAGTGGAGCAATAGAACTGGAAAAACCCATAAAAAAGCACACGGTCTGTTGGGGTTTTATTTTCAGATACGTGCATAAAGAAGACCGCACGTGCAAGAAACCCCGATTAACCCTTATCGGACCCGCTCTATCTGTCACTTAAACGGTTGGGCCAGAACCTCGGCCCATTATCTGAAAAAAACGATAGGACATAAGTGTAATTTGACATGCGTTTTGAACAGGAGAAAAATGGGGGGATGTGGGGCGCGATAGTGGAGCAGTGGAATAAACCGCCATTAACCGTCAATCTCAAAAATCCATTCTCATAAGAAAAAAAATAAAATAAAAGAAAGTGCAGGGAACGATTCAACAGTGAACAGAAGTGGATGTGTTCGTGTGTCTTTGAAGTGATTGATTAATAAGGAAAAAAAAAGGATAATGGAAGTAAAGAAGGATCAGGAGATAAGGAAAGGGCCATGGAAAGCAGAAGAAGATGAAGTGCTGATCAACCATGTCAAGAAATATGGTCCTCGTGATTGGAGCTCCATTCGATCCAAAGGTCTTTTACAGCGCACCGGAAAGTCTTGCCGTCTCCGTTGGGTCAACAAGCTTAGACCCAACTTGAAGAAGTACTTCTATTTCTCTTCTTTTCTTTACTACCCAAAATGCGCTCATTTCGTCTTATTTTCTTCGAAGTTTTTTATTTTGTTTTGTTGTGCAGTGGATGTAAGTTCACAGTGGAGGAAGAGAGGGTGGTGATCGAATTGCAAGCGCAGTTTGGGAACAAATGGGCAAAAATTGCGACCTATTTGCCTGGTAGGACTGATAATGATGTCAAGAATTTTTGGAGCAGTAGACAGAAGAGGCTAGCGAGGATTCTACACACTTCTTCTTCTTCTTCTTCCTCCTCCTCTAACCCTAAGCCACGGAGGGCTAGGAAGGAAGTTCCCGTCTTTCGTGATGTTCCTGCTCTTCAGGTAAACAATTTGGTTAATGTACTCCTTGCTTTTACTGTAAATTCTGATTTTGTGAATATTTAATCATGTCATTTTAGTTGCATGCAAATCATTTATTGATGTGATCTGCACTTGTTATAAAATGATTTTGCTTTTTCTTTGTTTCTCTGTTTTTAAGGCCCCAGTGTTCACTTATTCTTCTCTGGAGGAAGAGTCATCCGCAAAGGCGCAGTTATGCTCATCACCCTACATTGAGAACGCTCAAACAGTTTCTATGGTGCCGATTTCATTAGCGCCAGATGCTGTGATCAAGCAAGAGTTGCCTAGCTATGATGCGGACCTCATTCAAGTTGAGTCCCTGTCGCAAACCCTTTTTCCAAATATCTCACAGCCTCAACCAGACCTTGGATTCTCTCCAGAAAGTCAGGAACTCTTGGCCAGACTTGACGACCCTTATCTTTTCAATATGTTTGGATCTGTAGATGCTCCTCAAATTGGAGCACAGCTTTCCCTCGGGCCCCCATTGTTTGATCCTGTTTCCAGTTGCATAAATGGTGCCAGGGATGTGAGGAATGCTGCCACTCCTGATACCTTCTTTGATGACTTCCCTACGGACATGTTCGACAATATTGAACCACTTCCAAGCCCTTAGCTGTGGACTCAATTTCTGTTCTGTTGTTGTTTCATTGCATGATGCAAGATGAACTTTTTTAACTAATTTGATTGGCTGCAATTCTTGTGAAATTGTTGACCTTGTGACGGGTATTCTTTGTACTAACCTTGTTTAAACTATTAACTCTGATTATTCTGCCACTTGGCCATTCCTCTGCATTGCTATTCATTGTTTGGAGATGGATGCAAGTTCTGTTTTTTCAACCTTCTTTTATTTTTGTACTTTACTTTTGTTTGACTCAATACGGGAAACAAGTATGTCTAAGTGCTGCTCCATCTAGGATGGAAGGATAGGACCACAAAGCAGGATAGTGTTTGAAATGTAAGGCTGAACAATACGATGTCTCTTTCACTCACTTTTTTCCTTGTGTCAGCACAGCACCATTGAACACTCATTCGATGACGGTTTTAGACTTATTCAACTCTCGAGAAGCAATATATGAAAGGATGCTTGAACAAGTATGCCCCAACAAGCTATTTTTCTTATAAAATGAGCAGAAATCAAATCCCTGACATCGCTTTCGTATAACAACTAAAATATGCATGCTTTTCTACGGTTATCTAGAAACACCATGAGAATATCCTTTTCTCAGATATTTTAATTATGTTCATCTGAAAGTTGAAATTCAATCATATGTTTATTCATAATTTTCATAACAACATTCACCCCTTGTGGAAGCACAGAGAATTCACCGCACCAATTTTATTTCAAGTTGCCAGAAATCAAAGTACAAAATGAGGCAATGCCACATACGTCACAATCAAATAGCCGGGGAACAAGAATGGTTACAAGAGCTTTAATGTAAATGACTAAATGCAGAAAAAATGTAACAAAAGCACCCAAATAATACTGGTGTCATCTATCGATGTCAGAGTGAAAACGGTCAAGCAGTATCATTCTGTGCCATTGGCCATAGGAACCGAAGAGCAATAACCAATGCCAGTTTGACCACTCTTCGTTAGCACCTCAAACTCTCCACTTGTAAATTTATCCTCTTCCACCAAGATGGGTCGTCTTAGTACTGAATATGCACAATATTCCACTTCATACACTGTTACATCTTTCAGCAATGTAGAAACTGAAACACCAACTCCTTCCCCTGAATTTGCAGTTGCACCAAGAAAAAATGAAACAATTTAACATGGGCATTAACCATGAAAAGACACGATGATCTTATAGGGTGGAGGGGGTATTTGGAAGAGCCATTGCCATAATATAAGATCAAATATATTTCAGGAAATGTAATATCAAAGTGCTACAGAAAGTAACTAGGACAAAAATCACTTGAAACTATAATGATCAATGCATCTCCAACTTATGCAAGATAATAGAAATTTCTAGTCATCCGTTTCCTTTCAAATGTCTATGTGCATACACACGCATGGTGATGGTTGTGAAAATTCACAGGTGTTATTTAATGCGAATTATATATATAAACTAATAATGCATAATTAAATCGGAAGGAAATTACTGCACATTGGGTTGAGATCACAATAAATTAAATTGGAAGGAAATTACCATGTGTGACAAGCAGCAGGTTCTCTGATGGGTATTTATCAGCAAGTGCCTTAAAGACTTGTTCATATCTAGCTCTTGAACCACTCACTGTTTCTTCCCACATTGGCAACTACGGTCGAAATGAAGAAAAAATAAAAACAAATGCAATAAAATAGAGACAAAATGTATGTATATTTAATAAAATAATGTTATGAAATGAGATACCCCTTCATAGACTGGTTTCACAGTGTGATCAACTGTACCAGGTGGCAGCAGGGCTTCAAGCTCAGAGATGTTGAAACTGAAGTTCCCATCTTTAGGTGCAACATCATGTCTAATGGCTTGAGTGTTCAACATCTCACACAATCCATACTCTACAGAAACCTGAATTGTATTTTTACAACTACAAATTAAAGAAACGCAATCACAAACAAAATTAACATGATCACAATTATACAAGGAGCTGACCTTGACTTTGGAGGGATCGATAGCGATACCGTCACCGGTAGTGACATCGGGGCGGTCCTCGACTGCGCAGAGAGCGGACACAGCCTCGGAGGCCGTCTGGACGCAGCGGAGGAAGGGAGAAACGAATACGCGGTGGATGGGAAAGGCGAGAGAAGATTTGAAGGTCCTGGCGGTGCAAAAAGCCCTAATCCGACCGGCATCTACGAGAGGCGGGTCCCATGGCCTAGGGGCAGTGGAGGTCCAGAGCGGTTCAAAGTTATCGATGCGGTCGCCATGTCTCATTACGACGACGCGCTGATTGAATTCATGTCGTCCTGCTGCTGCTCCGCTGTTGATGCTGTTGTCGTCGTCCATTGCTATTGTTTAGCGACGACTGGTAATAGGAAAAAGGAAGCGAGAGGAGGATTTATAGAAAGGAAAGGATATGGTGTGAAAGGAATTTCATTGTCGTTATTCTTCTACTCATTTTTCTTTTTCTTGCCGCTGCTAAATGCAATTTCTTTTCTTTTTTTTTCTTCTCCGAAATTTATTAGAAGCTTGCCAGCAGCTCGACCTGGTCTCACTACATAATTTTTTTTTTTTTTTGTCATAGATCAAGGGCCAAAGGTACAAATTGGACCCCAAATATGAGTCTAAGATTGTATTGGACCTTCATATTTTTTTTGTTCTCGTTTGGAACTTTTTTTTTCAAAATTGTCTCAATTTAGACCTCACATGAACAGAGGCCCAAACTGCCATTACAAACTTGCCCATTGGACTCGTGGACCCACACATCTTACTAACTCATCTGCCACGTCACAGCACACCACCCCACCACCCATCTTCTTTACTTTTTCGTACGTTGAATCCCTAAAAAAAAATTTGTCTCTGTAATTTGTTCCCTCCCAACCTCAAATTATTTTGTTCAATCAAAATCAAGGATCATAAGTTCTTGATGCTTTCAATTCATCGACATACAACACATGCATGAGTAAGGGAGAGTGCAAGTAATAGAAGATGGAAAGCTCATCCTCGTCAGTTGCATCAACTTCATCTACTGAAAGACGTCGGGCAAGAATGATGCAAAGAGGTGAAAGACGTTGCCGATGTGGTGCTCAAGAGGTATTTATGGACATCCTGGACAGATAGCAACCCTGGCCGTAGATTCTATGGATGTCCAAATTACAGTGTAAGCTATGGTTGTTGTTTTACTCTTATTTAAATTGAAGATTGGTTTTTTTTTTCGCAAATGGAGGAAGATGATTTTAAGGTTGGTTAGTTTAAATGATCAAATGTATTTGAATCTGCAGCCACCTAGAGAAAGAATACCCCAACAAGGATGTGGACATTTTGTTTGGTATGATAGAGAGATGGACTCTAGAGCAAAGGAGGTCATCAATTGCATTAAACTTGAGAACAAGAGATTAAAACAAGAAAACAGAGAGCTGAGGAAAGTTGCAGATCGATTTGCAAACGTTTTAAGCCCCTATGCATCAACTGAAGAAATTAGAGAAGATGTTAGACTCCTAAAGCAAGATAATATGGCGAAAATGGAGAAAATGAGAAAAGCATATGTTACTATTATACTGTCATGGTGTTTGTTTGTGTTTTTTGTTTTGTTAATGTACTTTGGAAATTTGCTGAAAGCGATGAACTAATGTCAAGTTTCATGTATTTTGGACACTTTCTTCCTGTATTAGCATCACTGAACTCAATGAATGGAAGTAAAGGAAATTATGATTTCCATTACAAAGTACTTGTGCAAATACACCTGCTAATTATAACACAACATATAACTTGTCCTAATGTAAGCTAAAAAACATCCTGGTCATCAAAATATTGTAGCCAACTATATAAACCTATCAAGGCTGCCTAAATATTAACAAAAAGAATTACATGTCCTAATGAATATAAAATATAAATGACAGTATCAAGCATGTAGTTCCTAAGGAACTGGATTGTCCAAAAATATTAATCTAGTTCCTATGGGAACTAATTCAACCAAAAAACATAATCCTAATAACATATCATGGTAGTTTAGCATCCTTGAATCTTGCTTGCAGCTTCCCAATTTTTTCTTGTCTCTGTTGTTCTAGTTGGTTGGTGGTTAAGCATGCTGACCCTTGCTATTGAAGGCCTGGAGGCTTAAATGGAAGATTCTTTGGTTGATTGACTTCTGAACCATCACCAGTGAAGCTAATCTTTCTAGTTCCCTCATCAGTTGTTGATTTACACCTTCTTGATCGTCTCAACTGTCTTTCATTTGGAATTGGAAAGCGTACCTCAGGATCAGGATTGCCTATTAAGGGTGCAGAACTGACAGTGATTGCACCTCCAATTACAAGTCGCTCATTTGCCAATCCAGGCTGCATTTCACCCAAAAACTCTAAATACAAAAAATACACTGCATATTAATAAAAATAAAGGGACTCAACTGAGTTATAAAGCTCAAATTATAAGTCATTCTTCCAGTTGACTCATCAATATGGAGTCCATGTCCACTATTGCAGTTCCTAAACATCCTCCCTGTTCTATTTAAACCACCATTTGTATCTGTCATTTTTTGCTTCCCCTTAGCTTTTGAAGCAGTAACAGATGCACTTGGGGCTGGTACATTAGTACTTGGACCTTTTGCATTATGACTTCCAGCTACATTGGTTGATGACTAGAAGCTCACAAATAATAAATTAATCGCCAAAATAATCACCATCATAAATGAAATCTTTCAATTAAAAAAGTTAAGGCATGATACCTGAGTACAGCTTTTCTTCCCCTTCGAGTTTGAAGCACCAACAGAAGCACTTCTAGCAGGTTGGACACTTGGAGCTGCTTCAACAGTAGAACTTGGAGCTGCTGCTTCAGAAGCAATTGGAGTTGCTTTATTTACACCTCGAGCTACATTCCTTGATGACTAGCAGCTTAAAAAAATGGACATTAAATATTCATACATTTTTACACAAAATAATTGAATTACACAAGTAAATTCAGATTACATGTAAACATACCATAGTGCAGCTTTGCTTGTTATGTCCCTCTTTGTGACAAATAGCACATGAAATCTTAGAGTCTTTCCTAGAAAGCTTATAAGCATTAGTGCTCTTTCGAGGTTCATTTTTGCTTCTAATCCTCTTCGTTTTTGGTCGACCAGGCATCTTAGTCATTAGTGGGGGCTTAATTGGCAGAAAATTGGTCACATTTCATGAAAATCTTTCTAGGCATTGGCTGCATTGGGTGTCTGTATGCTACCTCATACATCAACTTGTGATACCACATTAAAATTTGGTGCATAGGCTTAACTCTTGCATGTCTCATTACACATATGGCATGGGAGCATGGGATGCCTGTTAGATCCCATGCTCTGCATGTACACAACTGTTTATCAAGATAAACAGTGTGCGTATCAGGGCCATCAGAAATTTCATACCCAGAAGCTCCATTAAATAGCATATTGCATCCACAAGCAACTTCAGCATTTTCTTAGAATATCACCATACATTCAGGACTCCAATCTCCAATCCATTTCTCAACAGCAACTTTATTAACTGCTAACCTCTCTAAGGCTGCTTTTTTTATTTCATCCAACATCGAAATAATGGGCTTAAATCTTGCTTGTAATATGGTGGAGTTGAATGTTTCACACATGTTGTTGTCCACAATGTCTAACTTACACCTACTACTGAAAAAAGCCCTACACTAATTCGTTGGGTTGTATTTCACTAAGTCTTTAGCTGCTGCCTTATTCACCTCACCCAATTTCTTCAAATTGTCTTCAAACTCTTATGGGAATGTGCTCTATGCACATATAAAAAAACTTCTTTTTCACTTCCCCACCTATCCATTTTTTAGACCAATTTGAATAGATGTGCCTTGCACACCATCTGTGTTCAGCCTTAGGGAGTACATCAATGACAGCTTGCAACAATCCATACAAAATTGCAAGCAGATAGATTATAAGGCATGATATTAAAGTTCCTTAAATTAAATAAAATTAAAACTGAAATAACATGTTATAAACTCACCTTTTGCATATCAGATATAAGAGTTAATGCTTTCCCTTGTTCTTTAATATCCAACTCCTTCACAAGCCATTGCAGAAACCACTTCCAATTTAACTTGTTCTCTTTGTCTGTGACAGCCCATGCAATTGGAAAAATCTGATTTGAAGCATCCTTACCAACAGTAACTAAGACTTCCCCCTTAACTTTTCCCTTCAGAAAAGCCCCATCTATGCCTATTAAAGGCCTACAACCATCTTTCCAACCTTGTTTCAATGCAGCAAAGCAGATGAACATTCGCTCAAACACTGGCTTTCCTTCTTTCAACTTCTCTTTATCCAAATCAATCTCACATGTGCTTCCAGGATTTGTTCTTTTAACATGATATGCATATGCTTCAAGCTGACTAAACTCAGCAAAAAAACTTCCATCCATTTCTGTCAACAATTTTCTCTTTGCTCTCTTCATTTTCGCATTAGAAACATGGAGCCTCATATGTTCTTTAGCTTCATCAACCAGGTCTTGTACTTTAGTTTTAGGATTCCTATACACTTTATCCTTGAAATGGCTTGCAAGAAAATCAGATGTAGCCCTTGAGTTGTTAAATGTCCTATAACAACTATGCTGAGGGTTCAAAGTCTTCACACACATTCCCCCATTTTTCCCATCATTTGATACCAACATGACAAATGGACAGCTTTGTGATTTGCAAGTTGCTCTTATCTGAGTATGCTTATTTGGTTTGAGTTTTAAATCTTTGCCTTTAGCAACACTATATTTGGCAATTACTTCTCTAACTTCTTTGGCATTACTAAATGTCATGCTAAGCATAAAACGTGGATTATCATCATCTGCATCATAACTTAATTTTTTCTTACTCTGCCTGATTGCTTCAATGGATGGATCTTCAGTTTGCATTCCTTCCTCTTCACTAACTTCATCTTCCTCTCCTTCATAGTCATTATCTTCACTCTATTCACTCTCTCCACTTTCTTTATCAACTTCAGCTATTTCATTGTCCTCTTCATTAACCTGACCAGCTGCCTGTTCTTCATTAGCCTCAGCTGCTTCAAACTCGAAATTACCCTCAACTGCTTCATTAGCCTCAGCTGCTTCAAACTCATTACCCTCAGTGCCTTAACCTCTGCATTAACCTCAGCTCCACAATAATTTCCAGTGTGCTCATTGTTTGCATTAACATGAGCATCCCCTCTTCATTGTCTGCATTAACATGAGCATCCTCCTCTTCATTATCTGCATTAACATGAGCATCCTCCTCTTGAATCAAATCAGCTTCATCAACTTCATTGTCTGCAAGCTCTTCATTTAAATCACCCACTTCAGCATCCCTTTCAGCCTGATTATCACCCACAGGTTCAAGGTTAGTATCTCCCAACACCTGACTCATATGGGGATCATTTTCATCTACAAAGAGGCTTCTATACCACCCACTAAAGGTTGTCCCAGTGCTTGCACCTACACTACTAACTACATGGTTCGAATTAACATTGTTGTATTGTGTTGGTGCTTGAGTCAAATAGCCTTCATCTTTATTCACAATGCTGCAGTTCATATTCTGATCAACAGAATCAACATTTCTACCCTTACTATTTCTGTCCATCCCATCCCCAAATTCAAGCAAGTTATAGTCAATATTTAAGTGTGGAATATCAACTTCATGTTCTGCATATATATGCAGCTCCTGACATCCCATGTTCATTCTAATGTGCTTCACCATTTTCAATATACTTTTATCATCATGCAACAAAAACAGTCCATCATATAAACTTTTCCTTGGTTTAAGAGCAAATATTCTCTTAACATTGGGATATCCTAAATGAACATTACACTTCTTAAGTATGTGAGGGTAGCTCAAGTAATCAATATCAAAACTGTCAATAATTTCTTCTTCTCCATCCACATATGACTAATTAGGATTATAGACCCAATTTCCACCGTGGTGAAAGACAATATCTATTGTCTCCATATTGCATTACATAAAGAATAAAAAAATGATTACAACATATTATTCTATTTACTTCTTTTAGAAATATCAGACAATCTAGCAACAAAACACCTTAAAACATGGACCACTTCAATTAAATAAAGCAAAATGCATGTCAATATCTGTGTTTTCATTAAAAAATATACAATTTGCACTTATTATTTTATTATTATTCACTTATTAAATAAATGAAACTAACTCACATCCCTATACCACTTAGAAATTAAAAAAACCCTAATTTTCTTATCTCAATAACCCTAATTTTTGTTTTCTAATTAACAACACTAATCATTGTCATTAATCAATTAATCTTATATATAATAAACGTTTTATTTATTTGCTAAGCCATTTGAACACATGCATGCAACAACCACCATATATCCCGAAGCAAATGAAGTAGAAAAAGCTCATACCTTTTTTGCATGCAATCAATTTCAACAGTGGGCACTTCAGCAATAAAGTTCGTTTGGTGGGGTGAGCTTCATTTTGACAGCGACATCAATGGCTTTATTGTAATGAAGAAGACAGAAAAGGAAGGTTGAAGAAGACAGGTGAAGAAAGTTCTTTATGTCTTTAATAAATCAATTATTTTCTCCTTTAGCTCAGCCAAAAGACGCGATTGAGCTGGGAGTGGTGGGGTGGTGTGTTGTGACGTGGCAAATGAGTTAGTAAGGTGTGTGGGTCCCACGAGTCTAGGTGGGCAAGTTTGTAACGGCAGTTTGGGCCTCCGTCCATGTGAGGTCCAAATTAAGACAATTTCAAAAAAAAAAAGTTCCAAATGGGAACAAAAAAAACATGAGGGTCCAATCCAGTCCTAGGCCCATATTTGAGGGTCCAATTTGTATCTTTGGCCTAGATCAAGTGATTAATTCCTAACACTACATAATAATATCTTTCGTGCATTTGTGGGTCTTTTTTCTTTTTTTACATCTAATTTAATATATATTTTAAATTTCAAGCTTTAAAATTATTAAACTAAGAATTTAATAATAGTTCATTTGGCATGTGTTGCACCAGCTTTTTTATTCTTTTTTCATGAAAGGTGCTATCAGTCCGGTCCTTTTTCCATAATTAAGTCATCTTTTTTGGCTTTTATGGATGTATTCAATTAGAATTTTTAAATTTTCTATTTATATCAACCTGTAAAAATTCATTTAAAGTTCACAAAATTTTATTATCTATACAAATTTATGACTTTTTGAATATGAATTTACTTTTGTTGACCATTTGCATGATCAAACTCCTAATTTTGATCTTTGACAATCAATTTAAGTTACTAATCTTTTTATTTAAGTGTGTATAAGTTAGGACTCTATTGGAAGATAAAATGAAGTATGAATATATTGGGCTGGTTCGACCTCTGAGATTCAAGAAGGCTTTTGACATCCTTAGAGCCCAGTAATGAGAAAGTTATCTTCTTCACATTTGAAGTAGACATCTTAAGCTTTCTGAATTGGGCTTATTTGTCAAAATCCAAGTTCATTTGGC
>CATIWK010140872.1:0-21517 GCA_949634005.1 Mallotus japonicus | reverse complement strand
CACTACCAGATTTATTGGATATTACCAAAGCCAAAGCCTAACTCTCTGTTATCATCTTCTTCTTCTCTACATTTCAATCTTTTTTGGGTTCTTTTTCACTTCACATCAGCAAAAGCTGATTAAAATTTGATTCATTTTATTGATTCATTCATAATCTTAGATACGCTTCTTCGCTCACCTGAGTTCAGCAGGTCCCTTTTATTATTGTCTTTTTTTTTTGTTCAAACCCTAGATGGATTCTTCAATTTTGAATTGAATCTGTGCATCAGTTCAGTGTTTCTGATTTCGTGTTTTGTGATTGGATGGTTTAATTGGAGAGGGTTTCTTTAATTGAGGTTAATTTCGATGATTTGGGGTTTTCATGGGTTTTATTATGGTCTTCCATATCTGCTTTGATGTTGGGATTCGCAAAGTTACTTTTTTTTTTTTTAAAGATTGTTGCTTTATTGAATTTGAAATTAGAATTTGTTGTGAATTTGATTAAATGAGGACTGTTTTTATTGCAACTGGCAATGCGATTGCATTTCTATGGGCTATTTCATTTATGTTATATATGTGTGTGTGCATATGAAACTGTTTGCAGTTTGGTTTCCATTTGCCTTGCAAGGGATCCCAGTTGGGATTGTTAATGAAGTATGTCCATGTTTATAAATGTATATCTAGACTTTTAAGGGCTAAGAAAAGGTTGTTATGTCTATGAAGTAAGTCAGATATTTCAATGCTTTTTCTGTTATTTGGTAATCTGAAAAAAAAAAAATTGTCAAGAAGAAGCATAGTGGATGAGAATTTTGCTTGATTGATTTACTCACCTTAATTGCTTTTGCTCTTTTTTTTTTTTTTTCAAAAAAGAAAAAAAAAATCTCTCAGGAGCTCTTCTATTGTATTTGCTTGTTGCATTTTTCTTAGTAATGTGATGAAACATTCTCTCCCCCTTCTTTCTCCAAACGAAAATGCCAATGGAGTTATTATTTTCTTAATTGTTTTTTTCAGGAGCGAAAGCAATTGACACTGGAATTTTTTTTGTTCATTCAGGTTCAAGTTATTTTGGTGCTCTCTGATTTCTGGATAAATAATAGTCCATCCATAGTTGCTCTTCTACTTACATTCAACTGAATGTAAAGTCACTTTTCTGGGATTTTGGAGAATATTTGAAGTTTGGCATCTTATAGCAGTGTTCGTCTGCTGCGTAGAAGAAATTGAAACAAGCATTTTCTGATAGTCTGTAATTGATTTTGAAAGTTTGGTTTAGAGTAGTTGACATCAGATACCACTACTTCCTTCTTAGGGATGTAACTCTGATATATGCTGAGAAAATTATCTTCTAGTGTTATTTAGGGAGGTGTACTTTTGGCTTTTTGAGTTAAATGGTTCTACATGTGTGGAAAACTATTGGTAGTGTCATCTTGATGAAGCCACTGGGTTCATACAACATTTGATGTTGAAGAAGGGGGAAATGCTACCAAACTGGAAGAAACCCCACATCAAGATAGTGTTTACCTTCTCCATATACACTTTATTTATGATCATATATGCATCTAAAGGTAAGAGGGGGTGTTAATGTTGTGCTGTAAGAGGAAACATGGACCAAATCTCTGAGAAAAGGTTTCCTGTTAGTGCAAAAGATTATAAGTTATATGAAGAAGTTGGTGAAGGTGTCAGTGCTACTGTTTATAGGGCTCTCTGCATTCCACTTAATGAGACAGTTGCTATTAAGGTTCTTGATCTGGAAAGGTGCAACAATGACCTGGTAAGTGCATTACGTTGTCATTAGAAGTTTTGGATACTCATGTTGACTTCTGGATCAAATATGATTTTAGAAAATGTGTGTATTTATTAAATTTACTGCATGGTTATCAATATTCTGTCAGTTGATGGTTCATATTCTTGTTTTACATGAAAAGTCACTTCGCATATGCAGATGCTTTTATTATGCGTTGCTTCTTTCCTGCAACTTCATGAATTCAAATTGCATGTCAACAAACATTAAAATTAATTGAAAGTTGTTGAATGCAATGCATCAGAACATAGTTCATACTTTACTTTTAGTTCCATTATCTTGTCTATTGCATTTAGTTTATAGTTTGAAATCTGTGTTGGTGTGTTTCTCCATTGCACTTACATTTCTTTATGTTTTGGTTTGCCTTGAGAAATTAGATTTCTCCATTTTTTTTTCAGAGCTTACTTTTATTTACTTTCACCAGATGGTAAGAGATAGGTAAAGTGGAAGTTGAATTAACTATTATATCCTTCACATTCGACAAAGAAATGTCATTCAAGAACAGCATATTAAAAAAACAGTAGTTTAACATTTTCCACCTTTCTTAATAGCACATTGCAACTATATGAGGGAAATCAACTTTCACTTCTTTTCCTTTTCTTCTTGCAATTTCTTTTATTCCCTTGCATATTTTGATAACTAAGTAAAATGCTAATCCTTTCATTAGCATCCTTTTACTTTGATCATTCCTTTGCATTACAATACCCAAGTATAAAAATTGTGCATTTCATTACTAGACTTCTGCACTGTCCAAACTAACTCCATTTGTTCTCTGCCACTCCCATTGCCAAGAATTCCACCTCATAAATGTCTTTTATATCAGATGTGTAGCATATATGGTGCTTGTTTCTGGATCTTTATTTCTGATGCTTGCAGAGACTTCCATGCGAAATTTATGTCTTGTTACACTTTCGAATTTCATTTTAACGGCACATGCAGGATGGCATCCGACGAGAGGTACAGACAATGAGCTTGACTGATCATCCAAATCTATTGCAAGCTCATTGTTCCTTCACTGTAGGCCACAGCCTTTGGGTTGTGATGCCCTACATGGCTGGGGGATCCTGCCTTCACATAATGAAATCTGCTTATCCAGAAGGTTTTGATGAACCTGTTATTGCTACAGTATTGCATGAGACTCTCAAAGCTCTTGTTTATCTTCATTCCCATGGTCAAATCCATAGAGATGTTAAGGTAATTTTTCTCATCTTATCTTCTTCTATTATTTTTATGGCCAGTTATTGCTGCCAGGACCTATTTGCCATTGATTTCATATGAAACATATAACATCCACAAAACAATTTACAATAAAAATGAAAAATAAGCTAAAACAGAGGATTTCCCTAAGGAAGGTAATTTTTATTTTTAGTCAACTTCACAGTCATTGCCACTCTCACCCTATGTTGATTTTTTAGCTTTTATTTATGCGCAGTTTTGGACTTTTCTGGTGTAATATAGCATGTCGTGTTCTTGTTTTTTTTGGAACATTTTGCAGTTCAGTTTGGGAATATTACAGATCTGCAATTCTTATCTGCTTTTCTGAACATATCTTGCAGGCTGGGAACATCTTAATTGATTCTAATGGTTCAGTTAAGTTAGCAGACTTTGGAGTGTCAGCGTGCATGTTTGATACAGGAGATAGACAGCGTTCCAGAAATACTTTTGTTGGAACTCCATGCTGGTAATCATCAATCAATATTTTTTTAAATTTGCACTGTGTGAAATCTACTCTCAATGTTGATTATCAGATGCAAATAAATGTTGAACCAATTTAGAAAACATTTTTTTATTTTCCATTGTGTGTTTTTCTTTCAGGATGGCTCCTGAAGTTATGCAGCAATTACATGGATATGATTTTAAGTGAGTAAACTGTGGATCTTTTTTTTTTTTTTTTTTAAAAAAATTTAGGCCAATTATATTTTTTCTTGAAATGTCCAATATTATGAATCATGTTTTGAGGATTTCTAAAAATTTTTGTTTCTGTGTACAGAGCAGATATCTGGTCATTTGGAATTACTGCCCTTGAACTTGCTCATGGCCATGCTCCTTTCTCCAAGTATCCTCCAATGAAAGTAAATTTGGTTTCTGATGCTTACAGTCTTAATTTCGTAAGAATTTGTTGATACTGATTTTACTGGTTCACAATTTGATCACTTCTTGATAATTCCAGGTTTTGTTGATGACCTTACAAAATGCACCTCCAGGGCTTGACTATGAAAGAGACAAGAGATTTTCCAAGGTTTATTTGTGTTGCTCAGTTGAAAAATTATTACTATTATGCTCATGAATTGACCCTCACTGTGCACCACTTTCAGTCGTTTAAAGAGTTGGTAGCTGCTTGCTTGGTCAAGGATCCAAAGAAGCGCCCTACCTCTGAAAAGCTAATAAAACACCATTTCTTTAAACATGCACGATCAAATGACTATATTGCTCGGACAATTCTTGATGGACTGGCTCCATTAGGGGAACGCTTTAAGATACTAAAGGTCTTCTGCTCATCCCAAAATCAGTTTGCAATTCTATTATTAGGAGGCATAACTTCTTTACGATTGTTTAGTCTTTTTCTCTTTTTCCTTATTCAGGATAAAGAGGCTGATCTTCTTGTTGATAAGGCTCGGTATGAGGATAAGGAGCATTTATCACAGGTGAAATATGTAGATTGCTTAAATTCATTCATCATCGTGGTTATTTGCATTTAAGTCGTATACTACTATAAAATTTGGATTGAAGGGTTCAACATAATTCATCATCAAAGTTTTAAACTTTCCTGCTAGTTTCTGATGACCTTAGAATATATAGGCCAGTTGTTGCCATGTAATGCTAGCTAAGGCACATTTCATGTTAGCTCCGGCTAGGTGTTGGCAGACACCCAGGTCATAAGAAATCTGGGACCAGCCATAATTAAATATCGGAATCAGCCAAAATTTCTTGTCTTGGTCAAAATGTATCTTTATTCTTATTGGAGGAGAACACTCTCGTGACAAGCCCAAGTGGTCTAACACCCTTGGGTGGACTCCAACTGAAAGGATAATGCAGCATGCTATTTCATACGATGAATGTGCAGCTAGGAGAGAAGCTACTTCCAAACTTTCTAACTTCGGCTAGCTGACTGGTTCCATTCCGACTTTCCAGCACTAGGCAGGTGTCAGACTCTATTTTTCAGTAATTTGCGAGGAGTGTAAGCAATTCTAAAAGTTCTTTATAGGTTCACAGAACACGACCCGGCAATCGTAGACCCTTCCTCTAGTTAGTGACTTGGTTCCCTTCCTTCTAGTCACTGCTAGTAGGATAACATCTATTAGTCCCTTCTCTTCCTTCTCCTTTTGCTTTCTTTCTGTCCTCTGGTTTCTGAGTGGATATGTGGAAGTATGATATGATGATCTAGAGAAACGTGTAGGAGAACACTCTCGTGACAAGCCCAAGTGGTCTAACACCCTTGGGTGGACTCCAACTGAAAGGATAGTGCAGCACACTATTTCATACGATGAATGTGCAGCTAGGAGAGAAGCTACTTCCAAACTTTTTAACTTCGGCTAGCTGACTGGTTCCGTTCCGACTTTCCAGCACTAGGCAGGTGTCAGACTCTATTTATGTTACCACTTAGCAGAGTCCTGTCTTTTTAATAAACAGTCTCTACCCTGGTATGTGCTACTTTTGAAGCATACTCCTAATGCTTTTGCTTTACTAGTCGGTAGCTCCAGAACAGCAATCACCTGGAGAGTTCTTGGTCAACTTCAATCTAGGTATTTTGTATTTGGACCCATCCGGATTGATAGGTCTTGGAGCGACAGCTTCTGCCTTGAGAGGCGGTGCTTTGGCCAATTGAACTAGAATCCTTGGAAAATTAGGTTTGGCATGCAGCCCTTGCTGGCCCTTAGCCCGCTTCGAGCAGGTAGTCAACACGGTCCAAGAGTGTCGCATTTATTCTTTGCAGACAACAGCCTTCTGTGAACAATTAAAGTTTTCCCCTTTCTTTTTGATTATCATCAAGTGTCAATATATATGATTATTAAAGTTAACTAGTCTTATCATCTGACCTTATTCAAGTAATCTCTCTTGAGAGCAAAACCTCCGTGTTTACACAAGCACATCTAGTTTTGCGTGTTCATTGTGCGGTCCAGAAGCACTCAAGATGCATTTGGATGTATCTATAAGAAATGCTAGCTGAAAAGAAACATCTTTGGTAATTTGTGTCTGTTCGAGGTGCATGAGTGCCCCCCTAATATCCAGCTGCTATTTTAACAATAGTTTTTCAAATTATGCTTGTACAGTTAATTATCACCCAATCATGTTCTCTGATAATATTTTTTTTCAAACTACCATCAAGTCATTCTCCAATAACTGTTTTTTCCGTGCTAATTGCCATTACATTAGCTTCTGAACATAAGAATTTTTTTTGGTTTGCCAAATGATGGGTGCTGATAAAGCTTGCCCTTAGAGGTTAATCTGTTCAAAGATTTGCGAATCAAGTTTTGTTGTGGATGCAACTCCTGCAGTTGAAGAGGAATTAAATTCCAATAACAGAGAAAAAATGAAGCCTATAAGTTGATTGTATTTAGGCTGAAGCAGCCTGAATTTGGTAAATAGCTGTGTTTTTGGCTTTTCATTGTCCTGTCATCAAGCTATTTTTCTGCAGGATGTCCCCTTTGGGTCTATTCTTTTTGGAATTTTCTTCCAATTGAGCAATCCTAAATCTAAACCATACATGAACTTGGTGTAAGTGGCTCTGTTTAAATTTTGGGATATCTAAATTCGATCGAACAACCAGAAATTTGACCTATTAGTTAGACTTTCATTGTTTGCGACCTTCAAACTCTGTTAGTGATGTAATATTTCTATTATATTGTCCAATATCTTAGCTAATTAAATCAAATGTTTACTAGAACAAAATCTGTAATTATTTCCATGTGTGTTGGCATATATTGGTATAGTACACAATAAAATTTTGCATAATCAAATTAGCTTAGAGTGTCTATTATTCTCACCTAGTTTTGATGGAAGTATTAAACATTATACTGGTCATGTTGCAGCAAGAGTACATAAGAGGAATCAGTGCCTGGAATTTCAATCTGGAGGATTTGAAAAGTCAGGCTGCTCTGGTGCGTAATTTCAGTTCAAAGTTTGATGCTCATGTACTATTTTTCTTGCAAATGACTGCATCTTAGACATGTTTGCAATTGTATTTTACTTTGTCGTTGGCACTTGGCTACCTGTAGATTCAGGATTACGATGACATGCCAAACACAGAAGATCTGGATGGGAATGTGAAGCAAAGAGACAGGCACAATAATGTTGAGCTTCCAGTTGAGAGGCTGTCCTGTGATAGGGCTAACCATTCAACTGCTGCTCCTAGTCACGAGGTAATGTGCATGCCAGAATTCTTTTTGCAGTTTTTTTCCCTCATATGTTTCATGTCCACTTTTCATTGTTTCAGGATGGGTTCAGTGATATTCATGATTTGGAGAGTTCATTTGCTTCATTTTCTATTAAACCTCTTCAAGCGCTTAAGTGAGAGTCTTTTCTTTTTACTTAATTTATACTCAGGTCTCACGTTTCTGATTTTCATTACTCAAACTTTCGGAAAATTCATTGGCTGTAAGGATAGCGGATGGTATATTAACATTTGAAGAGATTGTGGACTGCATTCCTTCACATGGAAACTATTCCTACATTTAAGCTATGGAATGTATTAACATAATAGGAAAATTTTATGCATTGGCATTTTCCATAAGGATATAAAATATCTTTATATTGAGGGTATAGTTTCTCCTTTATTTAAGTGACCATATATTATGATGCAGAGGTTGTTTTGATGTTGGCAATGATGATGTGGATGCAACTAGTCCAAGTTGGAAAGGTTTTGCCCAAACGGATTCTGAACAAGTTCTTGCGAAGTTGTCATCAAGTGCTGTAAATGAAGAAATTGAAGAAAATGAGGGTGATACTTTTGAGCGAAGCAGTTCTTTACCATATCATGTTTTGGAGCGCAAAAAAAATTTGAGTGGTCCATTAGTACCAGATAATGCTTTTTTTCAAAAAAAGATTATTGGTGATGAAAATAGGTGAGTTTTATTATAACTGAAAGCTGAATTTTGTTTTAGTACATTCTTTATTGTGACCTAATTTGTGAAATGAGATGAATAGTTTGTGGATTTTTATACATTCTTCATAATAAAGAGATCTTTGTTATTTTTCTTTGAAGTCATAATGTTGCTGCTGTGAAGAGCTTACAATTTCAGAGTTTTCTGAATTTGGATAAAGAAAATAGGACTTGCTGATATAAGACATTCTGGTGCGAGGTGTCTTTAGATTCTATGATGAATAAGACAGGAGGGATTTTAAATTGTTTACCATCTATCCTCATTATTTTTGTATGGTTCCTTAAACTCCTACACTGGCATATGGAAGGACTGCCATTTGATATGTCAAAATTTTTTGGTTCTCTGGTAGAAGTTTGCCAGCATGGTTCTCATGGCCTTCATGCCATCTGCAAACTAGATATAGGATTTAAGGCCAAGAAATGCGTGTTCCATTTGCTAGAGTTGGCTAAAGCTGCTAATTGACACCTGAATATACGTATGGAATGGAATAGAAAAAAGTGAGCGTATATTTAAATATCTATATTTCACTATAGTTGAAAGTTGATAACTAGGTGTGTTATAGAATGTCAAAGGCTGGGCACTGAATGATTATGATATGCTATCAAAGCAATGTGCAAGATGAAAACTCTAGCTGTTTGATGTATTTGCAAGAAATTTTTTGGTTGTTGGGCTTGTTTTAAGGTGGTCATTGCTGATTGGTGGCTGGCTACACGCAGTGTAGCATTTACCATAACTTATGATGTGAATGCAAGTTATGCTACACTCAGGCGATTTAAATCATATTTTGAAGTAATAAGTATCAAGAGCATATGAACAAGTTTAAACATTTAGATTTCTCAAGTATGTGAAGAAAAACTTGTATTATCATATGGCTGGTATGTTCTTTTGGTGTGCTACATTATGTTATGATAAAGTTGACATGTTGTTTTGACTGTCATATATCTACATGTTACACTTTGCTTCAAGTAATTAATAGCTTTTTATTTTAAAAATATCCTGTAGGGACTTTCTACAACCAAAATATCAAACAGAACGAAATTATAGTGGTCCCTTGTTATATCGACAGAAAAGAGACACTAATAACCTTTCATCTGGTATGTTAGCTGTTGCTTTTTTCACATTTCTTTTCTCCTGGTTTGTAATGATAAAAAAAAATTTATATTTCAGTAGTGTATTTTTGTCAAATCTGTTTATGCAGCTGAGGATATGTCAGAAGGAGCGGTAGTCCAACGTAAAGGGCGCTTCAAGGTGACTTCAGCAGATCTCAGCCCAAAGGTATATATGGTTAACATGCTGTGTTCTCATGCTAAAATAGACCAGCCTTTTGTTAGCATGAAGACTCTTGATATTAGCCTGATGTCACATGTTGAAAAAATTTCATGGCTTGTTACATTTTAATAGAAGTTCACTTATTTTTAGTTTTCGACCACACATTTGTTATAACAGAGTACTTTATTCCGACTGATGAGTGATGAGAATTAGGTGTTTGCACATGTTATTTTTTTGAAATATGTGAAAAGCTTGAAGTTTAGCAAAAACATCTGTTGTTAGTGTCAGCATAAATTTGTGCTTTAATACATAATCATTAGTTATGTTTTGAACTGTCTTTGTAAATAATATTTAGCTAGTTTTCTTTGTATTCTGGAACATGTAATTTATCTTTTTAGTGAGGTAGTACTCAATTACTTCATATTAAAGTATTTAGAGTTTCAATAGCAGTTCTACTCAATATTCCTGTTCGATTAAGCTACCCAGTAATAATAGGTTTTTGTGGTGAGCAGTTTCATAGTTTTGGTTTGGTTAATCATGATTTGCCTGTATGTTGGATGTGTCTGTGTCTGATCAATGTAATGATTATTTTGATTTCCAATTAATGCTTCACATTGAAGTCCCAATGCTATGATTTAAAATTAAGTTTCCCATGGGATTCCTGCCATTACATTGAGGTGCTTAATTTTTTCATTAACATTTTGTAAATTTCATTTTCCTTTGAGTAAACTTGAAGTGTGATATTTAAGAGTCTCTATGATTTTGTGCTCTGATGTTTGACTAAATTTTAAAGGGTTGAACTTAGTGACTAAATTTTAAAGGGCTGAACTTAGACATTTATCTTTTTGGCAATGGCTTTGTAACCATTGCCATTATCTTTCTGGTTCAGGGTCCTGCAAACTGCTATTTCACCCAAGTTTGTGGAGTTGCATCGAATGTTTCAGCTTCGTCAGTTCTCCCATCATTACAATGCATTTTGCAGCAGAACACCACACAAAGGGTATGTTTCTGTTATATGTTGTATCATTGTTGTGGTTCATGATGTCTCACTCTACTTGTTTGAATGATTTTTGACAGGATGAAATCCTTAAACTGATCAAGTATGTGGAGCAAGGCTCTGGTAATTCTTAAATTGATCATATTACTCTTTCCTTGTTTAGTGATTGATGACTTCTGGTATTATTTTTATAATAATTCTGCTTGACTAATCATTAATGCAGGCAAGCAAATGGAGATGGCTGAGGCTGCCACAAATGACCAATCACAGGTTGTTCTTCCCCCTTTTTTTTTTTTTTTTCCAAATCAAAGGACATTCAGATATTGTTTTTGGTGCAACTTTCTCATAACATTAAATGGAACTAGTAGAAAAATGAGCCTCGGAACTCATGAATCTGCTTCTGCTTTTATATGCAGTCAATAATTTGGTTTAGACATGAACTATTGCACTACTAAGCCTTTTTTCCCTTGCCCAAATAAGATTTGATGGAAAGAATTCATGAATGCCTGTCATACTTGAAAGAAAAATGCCTGTTGTGGTTGCAGCAGTTGTTTATAGGAAAAGTTTGTTTCTATTTTGATCAAATGATCTTGATTGTGCACAACATGCAGGTGTCACCTACTTCTGCTAGGGAGAGGGAGCTTCAGGCTCAGTTGATTAATCTGCAACAAAGGTAAGACATAAAAAATTAGTAATGAAATAATTTTTAGTGTTTTGGCATAAATCTGAAGCTCGTTTTAAATGTCATTATGTCAGTATTGGAAGCCTTGTAGAAGAATTGCAGAGACAGAAGCTGAAAAATGGCCAGGTGTGCATTTATCTTGGTTTTTCAAGACCGGTATATGTGACCATCTTAACAAATTGTCATGAAAAAACCTGATCAGAATAATAATGGATAATATTGGTCCAAATAGAGTGGCATGTCATATGCATAATGAGTTTTTTGACATGCTTTTCAACTCCATTTTTTTCTTCTGGTGTAATGTGGTATTTAAGGCTTGCTTTCATGCACTTCTCCCCTTTATGTATCCTCCCTTCATGAAACATAAAGCATTATTAGAATTGGCTTTGATTCTGTTCAAATTTCTTATTAATTCTTTTACCAACTTATGTTTCCGGTTTCTGCTTTCGTAAGCTCACATACCATCATCATGTTCTGTCTGACTTTTGTATTGATTGATGAGTACCTTTGTCTCCTACAGTCATCAATTGACTCAATGCCCATTTTTTCCATTACATTTGTTCATGTGGTAGGAAAATGGTGGATCCAATTTGTTGTGGTCCACACATATATGTGCCCTTAGCAATGTATATTTTATCAAGATATTATCCAGGATAATAAATTCTTTGAAGTGCATCTTTTGTGATGAAATTAGGTTGTACTCTTCCCTGTTTGCAGTTAGAAAAAAAATTGGCTTTGGTGTACAAGTAAAGAGAATCGGCCTTTGTGATGACGATATTTTTGGTGGATAGCTTTGGCGGCATTGATTATTTATTTCTTCAGTGGCAAAAGGATCACACCCATCTGCCAAAGTATTTATGAGGTATAGAAGGGCGTCTTATGTATTGTGTATTTCTAGTGTACCATATGTGTGAACGTGTTTTAAAGGTAGAAACCAAATTTTGAGATGCCATTCCCTGAGTCTCACATCATGTGTTATATGTTGTAATTTATTGATGTATTGTAATTATAATACATTTTGGTTTGGTTCTCTCTGTCTCACACGGGCACATGCTCTCACCGAAACCTCTTTGTGTAATCGTCATGGGAGCCAGCCATGCATGCAAAATTGCACCCTTCCTCCGTCAATTGCATCAGATGTTCCTGATTGCTCACTAAATTTTTCTGGGTGTTTTAGCCAATTATTTGTATTAAGTAATCAAATCAAATTTAATAAAAATATCTTGGTTTCGTTTCAGATTCTTAATTCAGATTGGGAAGTATTTTTCAATTATCCATTATATCATCAGGGGTATTGCAATTTTTTTTTTTTTTTGCTTGGTTTAAATAAAACATGTTATCATAGGAGAATGTTTTGGTTAGGAAATTTGGCCATCTTCTTGTTTCCAATTAAAATTTCATTAGATTAGATGCCAAATTAACAAGTGAGACTTTATAAGATAATATTTGTAAGTTTAAATATAACTCTCTCCATCATCTCTAAGCACTCCAAAATTTTTATGTTTAAAAGTTTTTATTCAAAAATTTCCATAGTACAAACTTTCAAAACTTGATCAACTGATCAATATGAATTTCGGGCCAATCGATCAGCCTAACAAACGGTCAACTTTCCAAGTAGGGCAAGCATCTAAAAATTAGGTGTATATAAATCCTGATGTCAAGCATCGTCTGCAACTATATTAACCATTCTAAAATTCTGTATGGTACACTCCTTTACAATATCCGTGGATGGCGAGTATCTGATATCAAATATAGTTACCATGTGAGATTTTCAACTACAGCTGAAACAATCCTTTTCATTGTCTCCTGCATAACATGAATTTCATGATTAGATGGGGTATTTTACATTATTGGAAGGAGGGGGGAAAAACATTTGTTGTCCGTAGACGCTTACCGTGGAGTGATCTTTTAGCCTAAGAAATAGCACTGATGCCTTAGAAGAGCCAGAGTTGCTACCATTACAAGTGAAAGTACATAAGACGTTGCTAACAGAATAACCAGAAAGCTTGCTACTACATTTGTATGTTGTTGGCATGCTTCTGATGATAAATTTCAAGGGGTTATTGAGAGGAGAAACCGAAGCATTGAACAAGATGGGGGATCTCATATCCGTCATGGCAAATCAAAGTGTTACTTTATGTGTTGGATCAGTTTCCTTGCACAACCCACTAGCATTGTTGCAATCAAGCATAGTTCAAGATAAAATTAAACAGAGATGTTGAATGCGGGTTCAACAAAAACGCCTTCCTCTTTCCTAGCAAGGTAAGAGCAGAAATGTTTTGGGAAGCTCCTTTTAGAATAGTACTAAAACCTTGGTAAACCTTCAAATATTGGCTATCACTCAATTTATACCTTTACTGAAGTGGAAAGGGAAAAAGAGATCAATTGGATTTGAGTTGATTAAGTACCATTCATGAATTTTATTTTGTGTTCAATTTCATGTAAAAAAAAAAAAAACACAATTAAAAATTTCACTCTAAAAAGAAAGAAGCACCTAAATATGAATAACATATCGAACTTAAAATTGAGTATAATGCGAGTTTAACTCTAAAATGAAAGAAGCCCAAAAATTATTTAGAATCAATAAGTAACAGAGGAAGAAGATGAAGCAAACAGCAATGAGAGAGAGAGAGAGAGAGAGGTTGTAGGTGGGTTTAATTTAATATTTAACTTGGTTTTGTTTTGTATGTGTTTAGAGAGATACTTGAGCTAATAGTTTACAAGAAACTAAAAGAGCTATAGAGGGACCATGGGAAAAGGATACAAGCATAGAAAACAGATAACCATGGCTGTCATTAAACTTACTCTTACTGATAGTAGTGAAGTAGGAGTAAAGATTATTGCAAAGACTAGGAACTAAAAAAGAAAAGACTAAAAGCCTCCGAGCGAGCAAAAAGAGACATAAGAGAGCAACCATAACATAGCATTAACTATTTTTGGTGTGCTCAGAATGAGCAACTGAGCCGATTGGATTAGGAGAGGGAGAGCTTTGTAGGCTTGTCTGGAGCATGTGAATTTGACGAGCTCTATCCTTGAGTTTGAACCTCTTAATCTGTCGGTTCTTAACAGTAGAGAGGGGTCTTGAATCACGTTTGCTGAAAGCAGAAGAGCTTTTACCAAAGAGCTTAAGTTAACTAATGATATTTAAAATTTAATCAGCCTAAACAAATTTTATTCTAAAGATCAAGAAGATCCCACATGAAAAAAAGAGCCAATTCATTGCTATAGGCTGGGAAATCAACCATGGCAAATTGTATTTGCAGACCAGATATCTTCATGGAGAACTCTCTTCCCTACCATTTGAGAACCCATTATTCTCTTTGATTTCTTCAGCTGATTTCACGTTCTCTTTTTCATCTTTTGTACTTGCTTTCTTGTTCTCTTTAGCTTCTTGCTCTGCCTTTGATTTTGCTTCTTCTTCAGCCTTTTTTTTTGCTTCCTCTTCCTTTGTCTCCTTAAGAGCAGCAATCAAATTCTTGAGGCAAGTTTCTTCATCTTCTTCATCTGACTTTGGCATCAGATTCTCAGCAACATCAGCTGGGGTTATGTTGGTCTCCTCCAGCAAACTCTCAATTTTAGGATACAGTTCATGGGAATCAATATCCAAATAATTCTTGGCTAGAATCTTGAATGCTTCAAAGCAACAATAAGACATTTCTATACGCTTATCCATCCTTCCCCTTCTGATCAAAGCAGGATCAAGCTTCTCCGCATAATTTGTAGTGAACACAATAATCCTTTCCCCTCCACAAGCTGACCATAATCCATCAATAAAATTCAACAGCCCGGACAAAGTCACTTTACTTTCCTTGTTACTTTCTTTTTCGTGTTTCTTCTTCTTCTCAGAAATTGGATCTTTCTCCTTCTCATCATCATCCTCATCTTTCTCCTTCTTTGGACTTCTCTGACCCGTTAGATCAAGGGAGCAATCAATATCCTCGATCACAATAATGGACTTGCTCGTTGTCTCGATAAGCAGCTTCCTTAGCTCACTGTTATCCTTGACAATAGTCAACTCCAGATCATAGACATCATAATTCATGAAATTAGCCATGGCAGCAATCATGGTTGATTTCCCCGTTCCTGGAGGACCATAAAGGAGATATCCACGCTTCCAAGCCTTGCCAATCTTAGCATAGTACTCTTTCCCTTTACTGAACTTGATAAGATCATTCTTGATCTGTTGTTTCTTCTTCGCTACCATTGCCAAAGTATCGAACGTTGCAGGATGCTCAAACACAACATGGCTCCACTTGTTAGCTTTCCACCCAGACCAATCCTGGCTAGGATTGTTGGTATAAAGCTTTCTCTGCCGATTTCTGACAGCAATCGCCTTCCCTTCTTTCATAACATGATCAATATAAGAGTTGGTGATTATATCTCTGTGACGTCTATGAGCTGTGAGCTTGAAGTACCTCCTCTCTTCCGCTGCAGGATAAAAGGAAATGGACTTCGTTTCAGGAACATTTTTTCTGGAAGCCCACCAGATCTTAATCCCATTAAACTCGTCAGAGATTTCCTCGTGATCATCCATGCTAAGAATAAGAGATTGGCCATCTTTAACAACATCAGCCTTGAGCCTCTTGGCGCGAGCGGAGGAGTTGGCACTGAGATAGCTTTGAATGTTGACGTAGAGCTCGCTCCGCTTGAGACGTTCCCCAGTGTACTCATGGAAGGTGATTTGAATGTAAGGGTAGACAAGAGCAACCAGCTTCTGGGTGTATCTGTCAAGAGGGCCGCGAAGCTGATAAGGGAAGTATTGTTGAAACATAGCCCAAGCAAACATTAGGCCAGCAATTGCTGAGCCAAGTTGAGTCCACATTTCAGCCATTGCCATTTTTCGGTAGTGGAAAGTGCTATTTACTAGTAGAAATGAATATTGTGCACATCTAAATATATAGTGAAGCAGGCAATGCGCGAATTGGAGATGAAGCCTCCTACTCCTATTACTTACTTGTTAAGTTCAAGGTTGAAATTTCTTTACCACGTGTGAAATAAAGAAAATATCATTTCCTAATAGGTCGGTGATGTTTCCTAATACTTGGCCGCTACACAACAAATGCTCAACAAATATTTTCTTTGGTTTATTTGTAGAAAATATTATTCGGAAAAATTTTTTTCTTTATTTTTTAGTGTTTAAATCATAAAAAAATATAAGTTAAAAAAAATAAATTGTTAATCAACAAAAAAAATAACATAAAATAAGAGAAGATAATTTTCTATTTTTAGAATGGTAAATTATTTTCCAATATTTACAAATAAAAAAATTTACATAAAATGCCATTCTTTTATTTTAATTTTATCCTTAATTTTTTCATTCTCTCATTCTTTTTTTTTGTTTTTTCTCTTTTTTATTTTTTTTGTCTTCTCTCATTTTTTGTCTTTTTTCGTTTGCTCCTCACTTTCAACATTCTCTCCTTCTTTTTTTTCTTTTTCCACTTTTTTTTATTTTGTCCTTATTTTTTTACCTTCTCTCCTTTTCCTATTTTTTTATTTTTATTTCGGCTATTGTCATTTTTGGGTAGTGGAAAGTGTTATTTACTAGAAATGAATACATCTATATATATATTTTGAAGCGATGAGCGAACTGAGCAAGTAATAGGCAAAGACATGTCTGTTTCTTGTCAGTTTCCGGGAATCATACAAGGTTGAATTTCTTTCGTCATTTCTTTAGCATGCGTGGAATAAAGAAAAATATCATTTTGTCATGTCTGCCTCTTCTTAAATCCTTTGGACCCATTAATATTAGACCTAAAACAAAGGAAGGTGCTGGGAAAATTGCTTTCTAAGTTAATTTGTTTAAATTGACATATCTGTAATAAAGTAACGTTTCATTGACCAGAAAATGACATTCTTTAACCTTTTTTTCTTCTCCAAAAAGAGTAGAGTTTTTGAAGGGAAAGGGGCAAAATTGGACTTTAACTTTAGGTCAATTCTTACATTATTTTTTTTTTCCCAATTGGACCTTCATGTATTAAAAATAGCCAAAGGAGTAGCCTTTTGTTAACAGCAGCACTAACCACTACTAGTAGTAGTTGATGTGGTATGGTGGGATCCGCTTCACTTGATGAATGGAAGCTAGCGTGTAGTTTTGACCCCTCTTCTCCATAACATTAAAATCTCAAATTAACGATAGTAATTAAAAGACTCTAAAATCATTTTCTTCAAGGGATAATGACATTTTAAATTCTATAAGTATAGCCAATTTAATAATTAAATCCTATAAGCTAATTTCTTCTCTATCAAGTCCTAATATTTTTTTAAACATAACCCCGATAGTCCTCAACCAGCCAAAAGGAACGAAAATCACTGATGTGACAAAAAACGAATCACTTCAGTTTGAACTTTCTTGCCACGTAAATAAAATAAGGCACATTAGATTTGTACTAAAAATCATTAACAAAAAAAAAAAATTAGGGTTCTTTTCATTGTTGGCTTCTTTGACAGTGATTTGGGGAAAATGATTTTTATCCTCTTTATTATATACAAAGCTTGTTTTTGTTGTTATCTAGTTCATCATCTTTATTGAGATAAGAATCGAAAGTTATAACAGTGGTCCTACACATTGCTAAAAGAGAAAACAAACGATTGTTAAGATTGAAAAAAAAAAGGTATGTCACTATCTTCTATAATTTTTAATATATGATTTTGGTTGGCTAAAGTAGCAATTTGCCCCTTGAACTATCATTCAAGGTGCAATTAACCCAAAAATTAACTTTTTTGACTATTTCACCAAGAAAGATTTCAATTTTGGCAATTTAACCCAAATTTAGGAGAGTGAATTACACCCCCTTACTGAAGCAAGTGAAGCATATCAAATATTAATAAAATTATATTTTTCTTTTTTCTCTCTCACCCTCCTAATAAAATAAAATTTATTATTTTAATTAAAAAACATAACAACTGCTCATTTTCTTTAACAAAATTGTCATCACCGTCAAACACCGTCTCAAGCACCACTGCCACTCTTAAACACTCAACACCGTCATCGGCACCACCATCATCAGCATCGACCACCATCAATAATAATAGCACCAATAAGGCACAAACCCATCTCCACCTAAAACCACTAACAAAATCCAACCCCACCTATTGCTCAAAATAAAAATTCAAACCCACCTCAATTTTTAACACAATTGTAGTCTGTCCAACACCAACGCAATCACCACCATCACTAATGCAGTCACCACCATAGGCACCTCACTAATACCATCATCAACATCGCCCATCAAATAGTTTTGACACTGGGTCAATCTCTGTATCCTCTTTTAGTATTTGAGTAAGTTCAGCTTGCATCGTCGCCAATTGTTCCTGAGCTTGGTTTTTGCAATTGACACTTTGGCTTCCATCTGCTACATGAGGCAAACTTTTGAGACTTGGGTTTGTTTATGAAGCAGTCTCATTTTCTTGACAAACTCGCCCCCTTCTAGTTCTCTTTGTTTTTTTTCTCTTCTGGATTAGATTTTGAATAAATCCACAGTTTTTGGATGCTTTTGCAAGGAACATGAGCATCTGCATTTGCTTGCAATCTGTAACCGGAACACGTTGTTCAACAATGCAAAGTTGATTATCTGAATCTTCCTATTGCTGCCTGAGTTTTAAGGGTCTTAACCCTCAATAAATCTTGATCATTCTTCAAATTTTCAAGTTCAGTTTCCAAACCAAGTTTTGTAGAGTCACCACCAGCATTTTGTTGCTGCTTGTTATTGTACCTACTCCTTTATTCTTGAGCAAATGCCTTTTCCCTCAAAACCCTTCATTTGCAAACTCCCCTCGATCAGGATCAATCTTTCTAAATCCCTGAAACCATTTTTTCCACCATAGCAAACAAAACCCACATCAAAAATCTAATTTTTTTACTCAAATTTTGTATTTTTTTTCCCAAATGGGTGTTCATGAAACAGGTTCTTAAATAAAATCCCAAACACATAGAGGCCAGGAAAAAAAAAGGGGGACTTACATTGGTGTTGAGCTGGCGAACGAAGCTGGAGAAATTACAGTGCTTGAAATATATCACTAACCCAAACTTATCGCCGACACAACTCAACAGGGCCATCATCGCCGGCTCCTCTAAACCCTCAACAATAGAGGAACGAGGAAGGACAAGAAACACAAGATCATTATCATTTGAAAGAATACAAAATAAATTCATAAATTGAAGATTAAGAAAGGGTAGAAAAATTATTAACTGTCACTACTATAACACCACCACCACCACTATTATCAACCAGCCACTCAACACCACCGCCAAAATGAATACTACTAGCAACAATTACCCACCAACAACTAAAAAAAAAGCACATAAATTCAACAATAATATTATAGAAATCAATAACAAGATCAACAATTGGAAAAATAAAGTGTTGGGTTGAGGCAGGGCTGGTAAAAATAGATTGAAGGTTGTGCTAGTTTAGGTGGGTGATGACAGTGTGAGAGGCAAAGGCAGCATGAGAGGTGGTGAGTGGGCGACGAAAATAAAAGAAGAAGCAGAAGAAGAAAAAGAAGAAGAAGCTGCAACATCACTAATGAAGGTGAGTGGAGGCACACCGGTGGAGATGGTAGAAGGCAGGGTGAGTGGATGCAGTGCCAATGGAGATGGTGTAAGGCATCGTGAAGGCTATGGCATCATAGGAGGCAACGGTGGGAGGTAGCAGCGCCGGTGGGACTCATGGGAGTTTACGATGAATTAAAAAAAAAGGTTTTATTTTTATTATTCAAAACTATTTTT
This sequence comes from Mallotus japonicus, assembly GCA_949634005.1. NCBI lineage: Eukaryota > Viridiplantae > Streptophyta > Magnoliopsida > Malpighiales > Euphorbiaceae > Mallotus > Mallotus japonicus. The sequence continues at coordinate 1,963 of CATIWK010140872.1, read as the reverse complement.
GTAAATAAAAATTTACTTATTTCTGTAATTTAAGAGAGTGTAATACACTCTCTAATCTTTAGTGAGAAATTGGGTTAAATTGCCAAAATTGAGATCTTTCTAGGTGAAATAGCCAAAAAAGTTAATTTTGGGGTTAATTGTACCTTGAATGATAGTTCAAGGGGCGAATTGCTACTTTAGCAGATTTTGGTTCCATACGAGGTTTTATTGAAGTTAGTGATTTAGCAAAAAAAAAAAAAAAAGCCTTGAAAAGGTTTTCAAATAGAAGTTGATGGTTTTATAATCATTTGTCAGAAAGGATCTAATGAGTGTCATTTGTTTTATATGTACATATCTTAGCATGGCTTATTCATACATTGTGTGGAATTATGGTGGCAAATTTGTTAATCATGTATATGAAGGGGGACTTGTAGCTCATCAAATGGTGAACCCCAATGTTTTAGGCTACTGGTGTTTGCTAGCACATGCAAAGGAGGAACTAAAGATGACAGGTAGCTTCAAAATTTACTTTAAAGTTCATGATAAAGAAGGCTTAGAACTGCTACATGACGACAAAAGTACTTATGTAATGTTAGCTATTTTAATTGAAAAAAAAAAAAAGAAGTAGATGTCTATGTCATCCATGATGAATGTGGGGAGGGTGTTAGTGGGGAAAAGACATAAAGTGCAGCAGGGGTAGATGCAATTGGTTTACATACAGGTTGTTCAAGTGAGCCATATGCTAGGACAAAGGATGAGGAGTTTGTATATGTGAGTATCAGAGAGGACATTGAGTTAAGTAAGGTTGGTGGAGATGATTTATTAGAGAATGGGGAGTTTGTTGAAATTGAAGTAAATAATGAACATGTGGATGATGTTGAAGATATAAATTCAGAGAATTTTTCTGATGGTGATGATGTAGAATTACAGGAGGCTAGGGACAATTTGAGGAAGTTAAATGAAAGGAAGATTAATACTTCAAAGCCTAGTGAGTAAAAACGGCAGGATGAGGGTCAAGAAAAGTTGAATAAAGAAGAAAAAGGAGCAGAAGTGTTGATGATGGTTATGAAACTGATTATATGGATTCAGATGAGTGCAATTATGTGTCAACAGATGAAGAGGCTAGTATTACAGGAGGGAGGAGGAAAAAGAAGTTTCTAGCTTTTGATCCTAATACAAACAAACCTGCATCTTGTGTTAGTATGACCTTTAAAAGTGCATGTCAGTTCAAAAAAGCATTAGCAGAGTATGCTATTATGGAAAGGCATGATCTAAAATTTACCAGAAACACAAGGAATTTTACAGGGATGAGATGCAAAAAAGGTAAGTGCCCTTGGTACATTTCTGGTTCAAAAGGTAGTGATGCAAATGCTTTTCAGGTTATTGCATATGTTAATGAACATAACTATAGCCTAATTAACAAAAAAAAAAGTTAACTTATAAAAGGCTTGCGAAGTTGATAAGTGACAAGTTTGACAACATTCATGTTAGGGGTGTCAATTCGGTCGGTTCGGTCGGTTTTGGGGGAGTTTTTTGACCGAAATCGAATCGAAAAAATCAAAACCAAACCAAACCAAATAGAAATAACTGAAATTTTCAAAATAAAAACCGAACCAAACCGAAATATTAATTATTTTTATTTTTCATTACGTTATTATAATATTTAAAAATTAAAAAAATAAAAAAAATTAGTGAAATTCGGTTATTTCGGTTAACCGATTTTCTGAGTATAAAAACCAAATCGAGCCAAACCAAAAATTCGGTCGGTTTGGTTCAAAAATAAAAAATGTTAACCAAGCAAACCAAAACCGAACCGAACTAATTCGGTTCAATTTTCGGTCCAGTTCGATTTTTACACACCCCTAATTCCTGTTGTTAAACTGATTGGGTTATAAAATTATATCAGAAAAGAGATGATGCTGGAAATATCCTTGATGCATTGTTGGGGAGCAAAGTATTTACTCCTTGAGCAGATAAAGGGTAA
>CATIWK010140790.1:0-20688 GCA_949634005.1 Mallotus japonicus | reverse complement strand
ATTTTACCCCTTCCGACCAAATTTCCGGCAACTCTTTTATATCAAAAAATATTTAACCCCCTCTATTTTATAAAAATGAACACTTTAACCCCTGTATTTTAATAAAATTAAACATTTTAATTTTTTGTATTTTTAAATTTATTTTTATTTTTATTTTTAATTATACTCCGGTATTTCTTCCACTTTCTCTTGGAATATACATTAATTCTAGAACGAATATTTTATTCTTGCAAATTAACTCTAATAATATTTTGTAATAAACTCAGTATTTATGATTTTTTGAATTTTGAAGAGGCTGCAAGTAACAGCACACTTGCAAATTAACTGCAATAATATATTGTAATAAACTCAGTAGTTTTGATTTTTAAATTTTATCCATATGTTTTCACTACAAATGAACTCTTGGTCCATTTCTCATGCATGTACTCTTGGTTCACTATTTAACGTGTTTTATTTAAATTTCTAATTTTAATAAATAAAATATTAATTATTTAATATGATTAAAGAGTACATTAAAATTATGTTTTTATTATATTAATAATATACTGAGGGGATTAAAGTATTTATTTTTAAAATACAGGGGTTAAAGTGTTCATTTTTATAAAATAGAGGGGGTTAAATGTTTTTTAATATAAAAGAGTTGCCGGAAATTTGGTCGGAAGGGCCAAAATATTGACGAAATGAAAACTGAGGGGGTAAGTGTTGGATTTTCAAACAAGAAGGGGGAAAGTGTGAATTATGGTATATCTCAGGGGGAAAAAGTCATTTGCTCTATTTTGTATTATATATATTAGTAATTAGTTAATGTGTATATGAGTCATAAACGTGTCGAATTAAACGCGTTAACCCAACACGATACGATTTTTAAACGGGTTAAACGTATTGCTTTCGAGTTGGTGGGTCAATCCGTAACATGACCCGATAATTTTCTTGTCATTATCGGATTGACACAATAATAACACAAGCATAATAATCCCCAACCCTAACCAGTTAATTTCATGTTGGGTTTGTGTCCTATTATGATGTCGTATTCAATATTGCCGCCTCTAACAATCGTGGAAATAACCGGTTCTTGCAAATAACCGGTTTTATCTTCATGGCTTTGCCTCCATAAATCATAAATCATGTATCATGGATGTTCATGTTTTATTCCATCCAAGTCGTTTCTAGAATACTTCCTCATATCAGCATGGAAAATCACCAAAAATCATGACAAGAACAATATCCATCTTTGAAATGGTGAAATCTCAGGGAATCTCTTACAATGATCTGTACACCAACAATCTTGGCTATTAACTTGATGGCATTATGGCAATCCCCACACATCCTCAAATTTTTAAACACCCGAATAGGCGATTTCCCGCTCGAGTTTAGTATACCAAAAGCAACTGCGAGCTTTTCACTGTGGCTGCAAAGGGTTTCTTCGCTTTGCTCTTGATCTACATTCTGGAGAACAAAGTCAGTGTTGGGCTGATATCCAGTTAATCTCATCTTCTTACCTATCTCATCCAAAAATCTATAAATCATATCATTCTGTTCATTACTCTTATCTCCAACAACAAAAGAGTATACTTTATTTTTCACCTGAACCCAACTACGACCTGGTGTTTTCACTAGTCCTTTGTCTCGCATCATTTTTCTTATTTCTGAAGCTTCAACCCACATGTTGGCAGTAACCAAAATGTTGGACATTATTGCATAATTTCCAGGGTTATCTGGTTCAATCTCAAACAGCCGACTTGCTGCTATTCTCCCCAGCTCCACATTCTTGTATACTCTACAAGCCCCGAGCAATGCTCCCCAGGCAGCAGCAGTTGGTTCTATAGGCATTTTCTGGATGAACTCATAGGCTTGTTCCAGTCGACCAGCACGGCTTAGTACATCAACCATGCATGAGTAATGATCTTTATCGGGGGTTATTGAATGTTCAGAACTCATTGAATTAAAAATCTGAAGGCCTTCATCAGCAAGCTGAGAATGGCTACAACCAGATAAGACGCCTATAAATGTCACATAATTGGGTTTAACCCCCGAGTCTAGCATTTTCTGGAAAAGCACCACTGATTCTCCTCCATTCCCATGCATAGAATTAGCAATAATCATTGTGTTCCAAGCAACGACATCTTTTCTTGGCATCATATTGAAGACATATCTTGAAAGCTCCAAGTCACCACACTTGGCATACAACAAAACCAGAGCTGTTGTTATTGTTATATCCTTGATAAGTGAATGCCTAAAGATATAACCATGAATTTCTTTGCCACCTCTTAAGCTTTCCAAATTTGCACAAGCAGGTAAGGCACTAACAATCGTGATTTTATTAGGTTTATACCCCGAATCTAGCATTTTACCAAATATTTCCAGCGCCAGTTGATATTGACCATTCTGCATACAACCGCTAATTGCAGCGTTCCACGAAGCTTGATTTAGCTTGATACCTTCCTTTCTCATTTGATGAAACAAAGCAACACCCTTCTCACATTCACTATTCGAGAAGTAAGCTGTTAACATCACATTCCATGATACAACATCACGTTGGCACATACCATCAAATACCAGCCGAGCTTGATCAAGACTTGAGCAACTGGCATACATGTTCACAAGCGCACTACTCACAAAAACATTCCCTTCCATTTCATTCCTTACAATAAAACCATGAATCTCTCTTCCCAACTTCATCTCCTTCAAATCTGCACAAGCAAGTAAAATTGATGACACTGTCAACGAATTAGGTATAATCCCATTCAAACCCATCTCCCTAAAAGCCAACAATCCCTGTCTAGACATACCACAATTAACATAACAAGTAGCCATTGAAGTCCAAGAAACCACATCTTTAATCACCATGTCCTCAAAAACACATCTAGCTCCATCAATACACTTGCATTTCCCATACATATCAATCAACGCATTGCCCAAAACAAGATCTTTACTAAACCCAAACCGAATTGCATCACTATGTATCTGTTTAGCCTTGACAAGATCGCCAGAAGCAGCACAAGCCTTAGCTACTGATAGCAGTACAAATTTATCAGGTTTTTTATTGCGTGACAACAACGTAGCATAGATACCTACAGCTTCCTTAGGGAACCCATGTTGAGTATGGCCTGAAATTAAGAGTGTCCATGTACGCAAGTCTGGTTCAGGAATTTTATCGAACAAATAGAGTGCACGTTTCAAGTCACCAGAATTTAAGCAAGATTTTATCAGTTTGAGGGTCTGGGGAGGTTGGAGATTTGTGGGTAGTTTTGGTATCATGTAAATTTTTTGTTTTGCTTTTTGATGTTGATCTGCTGTACGATGTGCTCTTTTTTTTTTTAGAGGAACTTTTAGCTCTCATCAATCGTTCTATTCTTCGAACTCCAAGAGAAAGTGCACCGTCCGGTTCAAATCCACCCCGTGTGTAAGAACCGGGTCTAAGGAAGTTATTACCGTTGTCTGCAATTTCACCATTTATCCATCTAAAAAATATAAAGAAAATACTTCTTTAATAAACCCTTATTTTTACTATCCAAGATAATATGATAAACCATAACATAATTCTCAAAAAAAAAAAAAAAACATAAAAATGTCTAAATTTTCCTCCAAATCAAGTTAGGGTGTGTTTGCTACGAATGAATTTCATAAAGTTTATACAGATACAAATGAATTATATTTGGTTCAAATAAAAACTTTATTATAGAATTCATTTTCAATTTTAACTTTTTAAATTTGTAGAACTACTTATTACTAAATTAAATTTTTATAATTTTAACAATTCCAAGTAAACATCTGAACCAATGTTATAGTGCTCTTTTGAGCTTCTGTTCCGTGATGAAGATGTCAGTTGTTATTTTACCTTGTCTAGCCATTCATTTTCACGATGTTTTATCAGTTCAACCAACCTTTCCATGTCCATTAACGTCCTATTCATCCAAAAAGGATCATCATGGTCGCGGTTCGGAGATTTCTGTTTTAGAAGAGCCACCACCCAACCTTTTACTCCATCTACCTCGTAACTCTTTTACCATTTCATTAATGGCGTCGAGTAGCTCCTCAAATGCTCAAAAGCAAATGAGTGAAGGAGACCTTGAAGCTGACCCATTGGAACTTGAGCTCTCAACAATAGCAGATCCGCTGCTAGACAGGCTCAAGAACAGGTTGGATGGCAAGATTTACAGCATACGGTTTTTCTCCGCACAGCTGGTACACCAGTTCTTGTCTCAGGTCAGGGAATTTGCAGTACCGTTCCAAGTTAAAGGCTTAAAAGAGAAGAACACATATGTGTTCAACTTCACCAGATAAGAGGTTTGTGATCGGGTTAGAAAGGAAACCCCATGGTCAGCTCAAAGGAAGCTGCGGGTTCTTAAGGAATGGGATTGTCACAGATTCACATCCCAGGAAGAAATCACCCACTTAGTGCACAATTGTTTTTATTATGGACCTTGGATACATGATAATCCAAGGAAAACAACTGCTTTTCGAGTTGGTCAAGCGAGTAACTCTCAACATAGTCAAGCGGAGCTGTCCAAAAAGCTTGGCATTTTGCCGTTGCTGTCTTTCCCCAAGGAGGCGCGTGCTGTTCCACAGTTTCAACAAGAGAGTGTGCGAGTTCCAGTTGAGGGGATGTCTTTGATGCTTGTTGGAGAAGCTTTGACTGCAAGTGGTAGTTCAACTGCTCGATGCACCTTAGGGTCAGCTACTCTTGCGCTCTGTCAGCAGAAGTCCAATGCCTCTGACTATAGCAATCCCACAGCTCAAGGCAAGAGTAAAGACGTGGGAAGTGACCCTATGGAGATAGCCACTCGTGACCTTACTGAAGCAAAGTTAAGTTCTCCCAAAGTCTTCTATCACGTGCTGCCAACAAAGTTTTTTGAGCAGATGTATCCTGTCCTTGCAGTTGCAGAAGGATACTAGCACCAGAGCCAGTATGGCTAAGGAAGTCACTATCATTACTATTGATAGATGTTTATTAGTAATTTTAGTGATTTCAATTTTGTTCCTATCTTATTTTGTTGGTGCTGTTTTATATCTTTAAGTTTTTATGCTGAGATAGATCTGTTTAGGCTTTAGCTTTGATGCTAAGTCAGGAAGTCCTTTCATAGACTTCTCATTTTAATGAGGTTGCTGATGTGCAATCCCTTTCTAGGATGATATTATTTTTCATCCACTCATTTTGTTTTCTGTTGTATCCCCGCATGCGGTGGCTCCTTTGATTTCTAATGATATTAGATTTCTTATTGTCCAAAAAAAATAAATCAAATCAGCCAGTCCATGCAAACTATATTTCTTTCCAAAACTTAAAACAACCAGAGGCTAAAAGGAAGCATTCCTTATGAAGGGTAGATTGAGAGAGAGAGAGTCTTTTTTCAGATCCTGAGTTGCACACATTGTTTTGCCATAGATTTTAGGCATAAAAATTCTAGGCATTCCTTCCATCCCCTCTCTTCTCTCATTTACTGCTCCGTGAGAGAACTGAAAGAAAACAACCTCAAATTGCTAAAGTATAGCTTGGGACCGACTCAATCAATACTATCCCTCTTTAGAGCAAAATCCATAATCGTTTTTTAGTAAATATGCAAAGCATTGTCCAAGACTATACCGTGAGAGATGCGAGTTAAATTTTGAAGTTAATATGGCAGAAATTTATTCACATCACTTCCAATATTTCAGGGACTGATTCATTATTAACATGCAGTAAAAATTATTCATTGTCCGGTTAAAAGTGAATTTTATAATAATTTATATACCCATCAAACGATTATAACATGCAGTAAAAATCATTCATTGTCCAGTTAAAAGTGAATCTTATAATAATTTTATTTTTTCTTTACTTTATTTCTACTTGAAACACCAATGAATGAAAATGAAATGATGGAATTTTTATGTTTCTTATACCAGTTCGGAACCAAATTTCATTAGCTAGGGGTGATGGAGGATGACTTTCCCCCAAGAGTTTTTTATGTTTCTTGTGCGAAAGAAACATTGACAATGGTCAATGGGACATTTCCATTTCAATTCCTATGCATAAATTGGTCAAACCAAACAGCCCCTTCGATCATCAGCTCTCATCCTGACAGTAATATGTTAATGCTTGTGTGGGTGCATGTGAAAGAGACTGAAAAGAGTTTATCAAAATTACTTTTTTAAGGATTCACAACCAGGGTTTACAATGCAATGTATTCCAAACACTACCCAAGCTGCTAGCAACGACAAGGATCCATCTATGAAACAATTTAAGGGAGGGAAAAAAAAGAAGATTAAGAGGAAAAAAAAAAAAAAAAGAAGATCAAGAGGAAAAAAAAAAAAGAGACAACAAAAAACTATGAATCCAACTCAATTACATTCTCAGCTCAATCCTCAAAATCTCCAGCATTTTCCAGTAAGTAGTTAGCGGCCAATACTTCATTGCGGTCGCAAGCCAAAAAAGCCTCAATGACAAGGGCTCTATCAAACCCCATTGCCTCGAGCTATAAAAAGGGAAAATATAATTAATCAGAATTCAAATACAGATGGAAGTATTACGACGACAAAACAAAAGCCAATGATGCAATGAGAATACCCGTTCAATAGCCTCCTGTTCAGCTGGGGTCACATTAATAGCATGAGGCATATCTTGGTCACCCTGATCAAACATGTTGTCCCTGAAAGAATAAACAGACTTGGGTAATGCTGCAATCTATTTTGAACTCTTAAAGCCAACCCTTTAACAACTGTTCAAATAGATGCACATGCAAGTTATGCTATGGATAACGAATAAAACAGTCTGCGACTCTGCGCAGAAGTCAGTTTATAGTTTGCTCAATTCACCAACAAAGTACTCACCCTTCAGAACTTTCAAGTGGTTCATTTAATAACTGAAGAAATTCTGCATGGTGTTCTTGAATTGTTCTTAACAGATGAGGGTTTTGCTTTCCGAGCTCCTGAAGCATGGGCTGCAGCAAAACTAGTAGACTGAATGCTGAGATGACAAATTCAATCAGAAAAAAAAAATAAAAATGAGTAAATAATAGCACCACAAACCTGTAGGATTTGAGGATTTGCCTGAACCATTGATCGCAGTGTTTGGAACTAAAATGAGAAAATGGTTCAATGTCACAAACACATTCAATAAGTAATATGTAACATCCATCAAGTTATTATCAATAGATATGGAGCAATTGGTATTAGATGAATCTAGCATGCAATCCAAATCTTCCATAAGCATATCTGGCACAATATCTACCCAATCAAAGTTCACATATACTTTTCCTAAACCACTACTCATATGCAGTACAATATATATTCTCCATTATATACTTGAGCTGTGGCCTAAGCTTGACAGCCATGACAATATAAAAAGGAACAAATCCATGCATAAGACCTCTTGAGCAAAAATATTGACGTGAAACTAAATTAACAAGATTGAAACATGTTCATTCTTCTACTTCCTTTTTTTTTCAATACCTAATCTTGTGTGTTTTGTTAAAATCATAATATCACATACATAGAACAGCAACAAGTGATGACAAGAATAACACCTGTGCGTTGCTTCTAAGGAAATCCAGGGACCCAAGTCCACCACCGCCACCACCAGCAGAAGGTGTCTCCTGCAAAAGTTTCACATAATTAAAAGAAGAAGCAAAATACATGCAGTAGATGATGAAATTCCTCTAAAATCTGAAGTAATACCTGAGGAAACATATTCAAAGGAGATGAATTTGGTGCTCCAGATACAGGTGCAATAGGATCTGCACCAGTTTCAGTTGCCTGACCTGCAGGGAAATGAGCCACCGGGACAGCAACTTCCGCTGTTTCTGGAATACCCTGAAGACCAAGCAGCATAAGAAGCTAATATAAACTAATATCACAGCAGAATATTCATTGCATTTGGCCATACAGAGTACAAGTATTCCACTGCTCTTTCTGGATTGTTATAGGCAGCTCGAAGTGCACGAGTAACTGTTTCTTTATCCCAGGTGCCGCCTCCCATATCCATTATTTGTTGAACAGTCTGCTCAAGATTATTGCCAGCAACTAAATTCGAAGCAGCTTGACCATATGTCTCACCTTGCGAACTGAAACCAGGAGACAAAGCTAAGATTGCATTACATTACAGCAGGATGTATGCATTCCCAAATTAAAAGGGAATAATTAAAGAACCACCATCAGCAATTCCTTCTGCCGTTGGCCCAATTGAATCCAAAATGGGCTAATAGCATATGAAAATAGTATAAACCATGCATTTCCATGTAACAGAGGGTAAGAGCAGAATTTAGGCTTCATCAGCATCTATGCAGGAAGCTAATTATGGCATCAACAGAACAAGAAAAAGAAGCAACACTCCATTAAATTTTCTTTAAATTGCAGGCATCATAAATGACCATTCTAATTCTTGTCATTTCTTTCTTCTTTTTCATTTTTTGGTTGGTCTAGACACTTAAAGCAACAAAACAATAAGGTGAACTGATCTTTCATTTATAGAAGTATTCTTGAACAACTTTGAGAAAACCAAAACTCAGACAAGCACAAAGGTACATGTTAATGGCAATACTTTACCCAGTATGAGAAATGATCTACTCTAGGAATTCACATGCATACATACAGACCTGAGTACCATAACTAATAACTCTTTATATTCAAGGCTGAACCATCAATACGACAATATGAGATCTCATAATGGAGCAACTGTCCCCTGAATACATTGAATCCTAAACAATATATAACATTGCATCCAATGCTTGGATTGATGCTGTCCCAAACAATGAAAGATCACCTTGACACATTGATGGAATTGTAGAGATAGCCCTTTATATTCAAGATTGAATCTCATTAACATGAGATCTCGTTATAAAAATCAAATGCATATCATTTATTATGCACCTCCTTATAGGGAACTATAGACGCTTTTGGAGGGTAATTCTTGTTTTTTGGATAGTTAAAGATAATAACAAATTTATGGAAAATGTAAAATCTTTGCGAAAGTATAAAATCTTTTGGCTAGATCCCTATATGACCAAAATGAACATATTTTGGAACAAATAAATTAGAGCTTTCCAATAGAAGAATTAAAAAAGTGAAAACAAGATTCAAAGAATTAACTTAAATTGAAATCCCCTTTTTTTAGAGGTGAAATATACTCCTGGTGTAATTGGCCAAATTTCACAAAGGTTGCACTTAAAGACATTTGACTAGGAGCGGGTGCATGGAACAATGGGAAGACTGCAGTTTGAGTGTTTTAAAATGAGCTAGGTAAAAAAATACACTGAATATAGAATCAGGGACTAGATTTTCAATGCTTGGAATACATATTTGCCTATGATCTATGGTCATATTAAATAGCACATAAAAAGAAATATAACGTTAGAGATAGAGCTAATACAAAAACAAACATAATGTTAGAGATAAAGCACATACGTAGCTGTTGCCGTGTCAGAAACAGATGTTGTGCTCTTTGGTATCCTGCAATAACATCTTAACATGTGCAACATAAGTCTAGCTGATACCAGAGTATTCAATAAAAGCAGCAGTCATGTAAACTCACGGTGCTTGAACTTCAACTGCAGGAGTTGGATTTGGAGTTGGTGCAGTTGTAGGTGGAGTTGGTGCAGCTGTAGGTGGAGTTTGTGCAGCTGTAGGTGGAGTTGCAGCAGCAGGCTGTTATAGACAAACATAATTGTTTACTGCCAGAGAGAGAAAAAAAGAGACGTATATTTCCCAGTAGGCAACACCAAATAAAACACGATGACTACCTGGGTGGATGAGGTCCCTGATGAACCTGAAGTTTTGCTCTGTCAAAATAGACAAGTGAATGGAAGAATATGATAAAGATAAGCAATGGGATTAGTAATCCAGTCCTTGTAGGGAAAAATCTGAGTGACCCTAAAAGGGGAAAAACTATGCTGACATTCACCAAAAAAGTAGACATAGAATATATAAGCATAAATAATTCAATTGACTACAAAGAAACCCATCTTTTACAAATACAATCGTTGACACTATTTATTGCTAAAGTTATGATTTCTTTCCCGTTAGATATCATAGCCTTCTCCGGAGGAGCTATACCTAAGATCTCATTCCAGTTAGACTTTAGCCCGGCCCCTAAAAGTATTGTACAGAATAGAGTATGCTGATGTATATCAAATCTTGGCTTTTAGCTGATAATTCAAAAAGTTTCTCTCAGATCAAAATTTTTCTACAGGTACCAATGGCAGAGGATTATAACTTCACCTATTTCTAATAAATCTATGCATAAGCAAGTTGGTAAGATGCCAAAGATTTGAGAAAAAGGTTTCGATCTGTTGTTGCAGTTTATATAGCTTAATTGATGGCATATGAGGATCATATCATAACTAAGGTAAACCGATTTTCTTTTTTTATGGTTTATGCTGGAAAACAGGTAATTAGTCTCGAAAAGAAAAAATATGACAAAAAACTATGCCAACAAAATATTAAATTAATCAACGAACTAAAGAACAAATTCATATGCATTAATGAGAGTGTAAAATTCACAATTGATTACACGAGGAAAATAATAAGATATTGAGTTCCATGAATTGCAAGCCACCAACATAACTGATCATTCAAAACCAAATAATAGTACAAAATCTTTGATACCCGCTTTTATCATTCAAATAAAAATCCTTTCAACCAAGATTAAAAAAAATTTTAAAATATAAAGAAAAGCTTTCACCATTCAATCAACAGTATAGAAAGAATTCAAAACACACTATTCAAATCTTTATTTTGCCACCATGATTTTTCAAACGGTAGGGCCAAAATGAGGAGCAATGAATAAAGTAGCACACAAGAAAAGAAATGAATTGAAAAGAAAATACCTTGCTAAGCATTACAACTAAAAACCCATCTTCAGTGACCTTGTTATCAGCTAATGTAGTCTCATCTTTCAAGACTTTCCCATTATGAATCAACAATTGCTGCCCACATGGATAATTATCCTTCCCTTGCACATCTTCAATATTCTTCTTCACTGCCATAACCTTCACACGACACAAACAGATAATTACAATTAATCAAACCTCTAATTAACCTCATTATCAATCAAATCACTCAAACCCAACAACCGAAAAAAGAAAAAGACTCGAACTTTATCATCATCACTAACGAAGAACAAAGATCAAATCAGTTGAGGCATTACTCAGCTACTCACAGTGTCGGTGGGCTGAACCCTAATTTCGAAATGGCTGCCTTTGAGAGTCTTTACAGTGAGCTTCATATCGGCGAATTGGAGAAGAAAACGACAGCGTTTTAATCGTGTGAAGAAACCCTAAAGAAGAGAAAAAATACAGAGAAAGAGGGCTCGCTTCGCTTTTGTTGCTGCGGTGCGGTGTGAGTAGCGATGGAAACGGTGCTTTTGTTCGCTGCAAGAAATGAGCTTTTCACATAAGTTCCAGTTTTTATATGCTGTCCATTTGCAGACCTTGACACGTCACTTTTTTTCTTGTTTAAGCACAAATTTTTTATATATCTATTCTGTTATTCAAATATAAGCTTCTGCTGAGTACTCTGTGTCGATTTAATTATGGACCGAGTCCTCGTTTTATAGTCTAACAGCATAGGTGTTTAACATTATAATATGATATCATGAATTCGAAATTTATTTTCTGATCTTTCAATTGTTTAAAAAAATTAATTATGAAATGCATCGTTAGTCTGATGATTAAAATATTACGAAATATTTAATTTCACATGAAATTGAAAAAATAAATTTATTATTTAATGAATTTTTCTTTTTTTGTGATAAATTAATAGAGTTAAATTCATTTAAATTTTTATTTATTTATTTAAAATTTATTTATAGAATAATTAAAGGATGAGGAAATTCTATGGTTATTTGATTTTTTTAGTTACTTTTGTTTTACTTTATCTTTATCACTATTTGATGAAAGTGTATTTTATCATCTAATGGTGGTTATTGACAAAGTATATTTTATTTTGTAAAAAACAAAGTAATGATAGAATGCACTGGAAGGATGTATAATTATATGTGAGTTTAATTATTAATAAAAATTAATACTTCTATCACTTATAATGATTGCATTATTCTTAAAATATATATATATATATTTAAAATGTTTTTTTTTTTATGTCCATGAGGTGTCCTAGACGGGCTCCAATTATGGGAGGTACCTTTAAGCCCGTATCATATTCAGACTAATCCTCGCTCGCATCGGGTCGGCTCACAAAGGGGTAAAGTGCTCTTAATCAAGGCATTTCCATGAGCGGGGTTTGAACCTCTAACTTCACTTAAGGGATGATAGCGTCGAACCACTTACACTAACCATGATTGGTATATTTAAAATATATTTACAGTGTAATATATTCTTATTTATTATAATTATTTTTATAAATATCCAATGGAATGTTATTTGATAGTTTTGTAAAATTTAATTTTCAATGACCTTTACTCTCTTTTCTTTTTAATTTCAAAGTAATTAAAATTGTTCATTATAATAAATTAAACAAAAAATTATGACCAAATTTATTACGTGTTTGATTTAATGGATGAAGAAAACTGAAATTGTTTTTCATCAAAATATTAAAAATTAAATATTTAATGGATTTTTAAAATTAACAGAAAAAACTTTTTTTTAATCCCTAATAACTTTAGGTTCTATCAGATTTGTTTTAAAAAAAAAAAATTTCATTAACTAACAGCCAATTTTAATTTATTTTTATTTGAATTATATAAATTTTATAAAAAAATAATAAAAAAAATAATTTATTTTATATTAAATTTATACCATTAATTTTTAGCATTCACAATAAAATAAAATATTAATTTAAATTAATTGTAGTAATTACATAATTTCACTATTATATTTATATTTTACATATTTTTTATATTACTAAATTTTAAATTCTTAAAACTAACTAATTTCTATTAAAAATCTATTAAATTATTATTATGTACTACAGTTAAATAATTTATATAACTAAAAATATTATAAAGTATATAAACTTATGTTCAAAAATAAAATTATGTTCTTAATGATTATCTACTATATTAACATAATAACTAACTAAATTTCATCAAATTCTTTAAAAAAAATATTTATCAAATAGTTTACATTTATCAACTACCATCATAAACAATAACTATCAAATATTAGCTACTAAAACAAACTAATTTTTATTTAATAAACAACTACATCAAAAAAAAAGTAAAGTATAAAATAATTTTTTAAAAACATTTACCTATTTTTAATATAAAAATCTAATAATTGAAATTAAATGCAATTTTTTCAAATTAATTATTACATGCAAATTTAAAAAATATTAAAACATAAATGGATATTGATAAGTCAACATTGTTTTAACATTTAACTCAATTATTACTCGTATATACCAATTCCATTCAAGTAACAATAAGTCTAAACTTGACCATGAGCAAAACTTATGTAATGTTTTGTATAAAATTATCTCTAAAGTTATTGCTAATAGGTTGAAAAAAGTGCTAGATTTAACCATTTATCTAGCTCAAACTGCTCTTGTCCCAAGAAGATTAATTACGGATAATGCTATGGTTGCCTTCAAAATCTTTCATTCTATGCACAAAAAAAGCTCATTAAAATCGGGTTTTATGGCATTAAAGCTTGACATGAGGAAAGCTTATGATCGGATTGAATGGTCTTTTTGGAGGCAGTTATGACTCATAGAATTTTCTCTCTCATTTTGTCAACCTAATTATGGCTTACTTGCAGACGACATCTTATTCTTTGTGTTCCCACCGACAGATTATTTCCTTAAAGAGGCCTCAAAAAGGGTGATTATATCTCTCCTTACCTATTTTTACTGTGTACTAAAGGTTTCAGCTCTTATTCGAACTAAGGTTGTTGATGGTCTAATTCATCCTATAAAGTTATGCCGCAATAGTCCGAGTATTTCTTATTTACTTTTTGCAGATGATAGTTTACTTTTTGCTCGAGCTTCTATCTTTAAATGTGCACAAATAAAAAATATCCTCTTTAAGTATGAAAGAGTATCTAGTCAGCAGATTAATTTTGAAAAGTCAGAGATCTCATTTAGCAAAGGAGTTACATTTGAGAGCCGAAGAGTTGTTTGTAGGTTCATAGGGATGAAAGAAATTGGTCACTTTTTGAAATATTTGGGCTTACTGACACTTATTAGCCATTCAAAAAGGAAAAATTTTCAGACTCTTAAAGAGTGACTTTGGTGAAAGCTTAGTGGGTGGAAAGAAAAGCTTTTTTCTGTGAGGGGAAAGGAAGTGCTGATCAAAGCTGTGGCTCAAGCAATTCCAAGTTATGTTATGAGTTATTTTCAGTTCCGTTCTAATTTTTGTAATGAGACCAACAACTTTTGAATAACTTTTGGTGGGGTGACTCAAAGGATAATAGGAGAATCCATTAGCATAAATGGGACGAGCTGTCCTGGTCTAAAAAAGAGGGTGGTTTGGGTGGTTTTCAGCATTTGGTTTCTTTCAATAAAGCTCTTCTCGCAAAATAATGTTAGAGATTAATGAAGAATGAGAATTCTCCATGCTCACAAGTTCTTAAAGTTAAATATTACCCTCAGTCATCGAATCTACAAGTAAAAGTGGGCAAGCAAGATAACTATTTATAGAGAAGTTTATGTGGAGCTTTCTCGGTATTAAAAAAGGTTTATGTTGGAGGGTTAGTGATGGCAAATCTATTCAGGTCTAGTCCGACTGTTGGATTCCTTTGGTCAATGGGATGAAGCCGCTTGTTCAGAAGGTTCTTCCTCTAAAGGCAGTTGTCTCTAAGCTTTTTGATACTCATACAAAGCAGTGGAAGGTTGGCTTTATTAAAAATATTTTCTTCTATTTGAAGCTGAAGCCATTTGCCAGATCCCATTGAGCTTTCAATCTCCTTCAGATGAATTATTTTGGGTATATACATATAATGGAAGCTACTCAGTCAAATTCAACTATTATCTCGTATTAAAATAACTTTGTAAGCACAAAGAACAAGATTCATCTTCTCGAAGCACTAAGGCAATATGGAAGAGAATTTTGACTATTAATGTGCAACCAAAAGTTTATATCTTCTTGTGGAGAATATTTCATGAATTTATTCTATGTTTTGATGTTTTGAGGGTGAAAGGTCTGACTGTGCCATCCATGTGTCCTAGATGTGGTGTCTTTATGGAAAGTTTAATGCACCTGTTCATCAAATGTCCTTGGGCGCAGAAAGTTTGGAAAGCTACTAGCTTAGTGCAGGTTATTGAGTGTGAGGATGAATGTAATTTGGCAGTCTGGTTGATCAATGTATTTCAATAGAACAACCTAGAGCGTGTTAATTTAGTTGCTCGGCTATTGTATTTATTGTAGTATCAGCGAAACTAGTTAATTCATGATGGAAAGATCTTGTCTATTTTTCATATTTGTGCCCAAGCAAGAGAGCAGTTGGAAGCGCTACAATGTTACGAGAATCAGTTGCCTTTTGTGTTTCAAGATAGTAGGTTGTATTAATGGACTCCCCCACCGAGGAATAAATTTAAGCTGAATGTTGATGCAAGTTTTGTCTAAGGGTCTGATGTCGTTGCTTTGAGAGCGATATGTAGGGATTCATCTGGTAGGGTCTTTTTTCAGTAGGGATGAGAAGCAATTCATGTTCTTCTGGTGAATGTACCGAAGCTAAAGTAGTGCTCTTTGGTATGCAAATGACAATACCAGCGGGCTTCTCTCATATGATGATTGAATCAAATTGTCTTTATGTGATAAACATGATTAATCAAGGTCTGATGGGTGGCTTCGACTAAAGAATTATTATTGAAGACATTCTTCATCTAGCCAAGTCTTTTTGCTGGTTCAAGTTTCAATTTATTCACATAGAAGGGAATTTGGCCAAATGCATAGTTTCACCCCTTAACTTTATACGATTGACCTCTGACATCTCTCAATTTTTTTTAATTTTCTATACAATCTTTAAACTTTTATTTTAAACCTATTTAACATCTACAATGCATATTTTGTAAATTAATATTGGTATGGACATAAAAGAAACTTATATAGATTAAAGTAATGCTTAACTGAAAGAGATAACATAATTAAAAATAAAATTTTCTTAACTTTTTATATTAGTTTTTAATTTTATTTTTATAATTTTGAAGGTAATTTTTAGCATTTTACATGTTTAAAAGCATTTAAAATCAAGTATTTGTCCTTTTATATATTGTATGAGATAAATAGAATTGAAAAATATAAATTTAAGGGAGAAAAGGTTCAAAATAATAATTTAAAGGTTAAATAGAAAATAATAGAAGTTGAGAGACATTAGAGGTTAATCGTGATAAATTTAAGGGTGAAATTATGCATTCAGCCAAGGGAATTTAGTAGCTCAAAATTTAGCACAGTGGGCTATATCTTTACATGATATTAGTTTTATTAAGGATGGTTACCCTCCTCTGGCTGCTAATTTTTTATTGAGGGATTTTGTTCGCTATTATATATATATATATATATATATATATATAACCTACTAAAGCAAGCAGGTTAAAGCACACAGCTCGCTTGTCTCAATTCGATTGGCTAATGAAAAAAATTTATCGTGATATTTTAAAATAATTTATCTCGATATTGTGAAATAATAATTATTTATTCGCGATTTTTTATGTGATGGAACCTGATTGATTAAAGAAAAAAATCATTTATCATGATATTTTCAAACAATAGTTATTTATTCGTGATATTTTCAAAGAATACAATATTTTAAAATAAAATGTGATATTTTAGAAAAAGTAGTGATATTTTAAAATTGAGTTGTGATATTTTAAAGCAAGCACGTTAAAATTAACAGTTTATCACGATATTATCAAATAATAATTGTTAACTTATGGTATTTTAAAGGAATATGATATTTTAAAAAATGTGATATTTTGAAAAAGTAGCGATATTTTAAAATTAAATTGTGATATTTTAAAATTAAATTTTGGGATTTTGAAAAAATTGTGATATTTTAAAATTGAACAGAGATAGTAGCTGATATGGAGTAATTTGATTGGTTGATAAAAAGAATTTATCACAATAATTTCAATAAATTATTTATTATTGATATTTTTAAGGAATACGATATTTTAAATAAAAATGTGATATTTTAAGAAATATAGTGATATTTTAAAATTAAATAATGATATTTAAAAAATTAAATTGTGATATTTTAAAATTAAATTATACGTAATATTTTGAAAGTAGCATTGATAAAATGAATTTTTATCATGATATTTTAATATTTTAAAATAAAAATGTGATATTTTGTAAAAGGTGACGATGTTTTACATTTACATGTAGAATTTGTTAAAAAAATTGAATTTGTAAATAAAAAAAAGATCTTTTAATATATGTACCTTTGATATATATATATATATAAAAAAATAGAATTTGTTACATGCAGAAACTTTTTTGAAACAAACATGTTACATGGATAACTTGCAAATAGAAAAAAGGTCTTTTAAACATAGGTACCGTTGATATAAAGAAAAAAATAAAATTTAGCAGTATGATGTTGGAACTTGAAATAGCACCTAACGCAACAATGCAAGGTTAAATAATTTAATTAATTAACTATGTTACTGGGGTTAGACTGTACTGTACAATTGTGATATGAATCAGCTGGTAAAAAATATTAAATTTTTCCATATATTTTTTACTTTGTTTGAAATTTTTTATAATTAATGTTCATAATCTGTAATTTCATAAATTATTTAAATAAATAGTTTAGTAAAATGAAAATAAAAATTTAATTTTAAAATACAAAATTGTAATATTATATTTCTATTTAAAGATACATTAATATGTGTATTATTGTCAGTAAGTTCACATGTCATTTTACATTTACATTTATAACTGAAAAACTTGAAGTGTCATTCATTGTTAATGTATTTGTTGAGTGTCATTCCAGCTCGATAGTAATAAAAAAGTATAAGCATGAGCTGTTTTTTGCTCATTATTTTATCAGACGCATGAGGTACTCCTGTCATTTTACATGTACCTTGATAATTGAAAAACATCAAGTGTCATTCTTTGCTGAACAAATTTATTAGATGTCATTCCATTTTGATGTTAATAAGAAAGAAAGACTGTGAGTTTCGGTTGTCTGTGGATTTATTTAGAAAAAGATAAATGTTTGCTTACATATGATGATTGATATGTATCAGACTTCAAATTCTATATAAAGGCGTTACCAGTTAGAGTAGGATATATATTTGAGATATTAAAAAAAAAGGTTGTTTTCTTGTTTCTTTTACTCCTTTTAATTTGAGAGTTTTGACGATATACATAGTGTTTATATTTTAAGTTTTTGAAGAAGATTTTAAGGTACGTGGTTTTTTTTAGTTAAATTTTTATTTTCTTTTAACATTATTATTATATAAAATTTTAATGATATCTTATTTTGTAATAGGTGAAAGTAATAATACATACGGTGGTTACGTTTCAAGTTTTTGGAGAAGATTTAAGGTCTATGGTTTTATTTATTTAAATTTTTATTTTCCTTTGATATTGTTATTATAGAAAATTTTAATGATAATAAGTGAAAGAATTAATTAAATTTATGTGATATTTGTGATATTAAAATATTGCATAATTAAAAATATTTTTGTATATTGTACAAATATGACGTCCATAACGTTGTCTTGCAAATCGATATTATCAGATATAGTTCAAAATTTGGAACTACCAGCACCCGTGTATGATAACGAAGCAGATGGTCAATATATTGTTCCACATATTAAATTAGATTTGACCAATATACCAGATTTAAATCATATTACATATATTGTATCTTCAGATACAATTGGTATAGTAGAATCAGATGAATCGTTAGCACGACGAACTATCTGGATGCTACAATATATGTTAAATCTTGAGATTATAGATATTAATTATTATGATTTAATTAAGAATCAAGCTCTTTATACTAAATTAGATGAAAAAGATAAAAAGTTAGAATATGATTTATATGAAACTTATTTAGAATATGAAAATTTGAAAAAGTATACAGAAATGTTATATAATGTGTATAGAAATACATTGCAGCACCTTTGTGAAATATTATATAGTTAGAATATTTAAGATAACAATTAGTAGTTTATAAAAATATGTATGTAAATTAGTATATATAGGTATTAAGCATGTTTATGTTACTATGTAAATAAGTTAACAAATAAAATGAGATGGTGTAGTTATTGTAAACAAAGTATGTTTTAGTAATAAAAATTCAATTATTTTGCATGTTGTTTTTATAATTAAATTGTTAGTTCATTTTATTAATATCTCAATGAATATATTGTCAACAGGTGCATAAAAAAATTTTGTAAGTTTTGAGTGGATCCTGTTGTTTTTTTTTTTTTTGGCCAGGGAGGTGGAGGGGGGAGGGGGATCTGAACCCTCTACCTCTAAACGGAGCCAACCCCGTGGCTGAAACAACCAGCCCTAGGCAGGTAGCTCAACATTTAAATCATCCCTAGGACTTGAACCCATGACCCTTGAGGTCATGGGTTACCCCCCTAACCACTTGAACCAAGTGGTGGAGGGTAGTGGATCCTGTTACAAAGGTATGTATATGTTAATATTGAAATTTACATGTTAAGAATGTATTATTTAAAATTATTTATGAATATATTAAATGATTTTTTAAAGAATATAGACGCATTAATTTTTGATACTTACAAAACTTATATATCCATTGTGGATGTCAGTTCTTCTAATCGATTTACAAGGGTTTTTGGAGTTTATGTTAGATGATTTATTATTGTGTAAACCTATATATGAAGTTCTTCCATGTGAGAATAACTTATTTGTTGCACACATAACTTTACATACTGTAAATCCAGAAAAGTGATCTATTTGAGAAGGTGGTGGTTAGTGGTGAAAAATTGAGATTGGTGGAAGAAGCAAAATACAGTGCTACTTTACGTGCAATAAAAAAATTACAAAAAATATTTAGTGTTGAAATCATTGATGTCAACTTCTATGTACTACATCAATGTAAAAATGAAAAAAACAGCATTAGAACATGAAATAGAGGACTTCAGACAGGAAATGGAAGTAATGGAAACAATGAGAACATCTCTGGAGAAGAGGATAGACGAAATTACAGTTGAACTTCGTGATTTGAAAATAAAGTATGGAGAGCTCCCAAAAATTAAAAATGAAAAATAAAAAAAAAGAACATCAATATATTCACTTGGTGAATATAATAATGTATGTATTAGCATCTTTATTATGTTTTCCTGTAGTTATTTGTAATGTTGAATTAGAATAAGTTGTAATATATTGTTTATTATTGTAAATCTTTTGAGTTTGTAATATATATGTGTGTAATGCTTAATGTTTTAATAAATATTTATGTTTGTTTAAATGTGGACTAAATGATATATTTAAATATATATTTTTGTTATTTTAAATTAATATATAATTTTTTATTTTCTTACATTATATGAATTTAATTAGAAATTTTATATAGTTTTATTAAAAAAAATTAGTGATGTTAAATTTGGTTAGTAAATTTTCGTTTAGGATGTAATTGCAGTCTGCAATCCGAACTGAAGACAGGTTTTTAGAGTTAGCTCTTTAGAAAATTTTAAAAATGTTATATATAATTTATTTTATTTATAAAATATTATGCATTATTTCTTAAGGATAGATTGATTATTGTTTATAATAATAAAAATAAGTTTTAATACATGAGAATTTTATTTTTAATACATATCTTACAAAGATGACGTTAA
>CATIWK010140772.1:0-19093 GCA_949634005.1 Mallotus japonicus | reverse complement strand
TTTAATTTTTATATGTTAGTATTATAAATAATTATTTAAATTGAAATATTTTATAACAATTTTAAAAATGAATTAAAATTGTCAAAGATCTTAAAAAAATATATTTTTTTAATATCAATAGGTCAATTTTATAAATAATTTTAGTCAATGAAATATTAATAAACTAAATTAGTAAATGATTATATCAATTAATTTTAGCATTGTCTATAAATTTTAATAATTAAATTCATCATTCTTGTATATATATTAGACTAGAATTTCATATATAATTTATAATTTATACAAAGATCAGATCATGCCAATGAGGCTTGGTTGGGATGGTAAAATCCTTACCAAGTGGAGGTAGGGGTGTAATCGAGCCGAGTCGAGTCGACACACTGCCAGCTCGACTCGACTGTCAAACTCGAAGCTAGAGCTCAACTCGAACTCGATCGAGCTCTTCTTTTTGAAGCTCGAGCTCGACTCGATTAAAGAATTCATATACTCGAGCTCGACTCGGCTCGACTCGATTAATTAAATAAAATTTTTAATTTTTTAAAATTATATGTTTTTAAAATATTTAAACTCGATTCGAGTTCGAACTCGAGCTCGAACTCGACTCGATTAGTAAATATATATTTATAATTATATTAAAATAAAGGGTAAAATAGTAAATATATTAAACTCGACTCGAACTCGATAGGCTCGATTAAACTCGCGAGCCTATCGAGTCATATATTTAGGAGCTCGAGCTCGACTCGATAGTTTACTCGAGTAGCTCGAGCTCGAGCTCGAGCTCGAGCTTGACTCGACAATCATCGAGTTTTTTTCGAGTCGATCCCGAGTAGCTTGCGAGCAGGCTTGGCTCGGTTACACCCCTACACTGCGTTAGAGATGGCCTAAGCCAACTAAACTCTCTCGAACATAATGCCAAATTTCATCCTAGCAAAAAGGGAACAGAACACCCCAACAAAAAAGATTAAACCTAAATGATCTAAAAACATTACCACTACAAAAGAAAGAAAAAAAAAAATAGGGTGGTTAGGCCAACAATACCCCTATAGTAGTTTATCGGAGGAAACTTCTACATAGATAAGAGAAAAAAGAGAAAAAAAAATGGTGTTTGAGTGATCTATTTCGGGTTTTAATTTATTTGCATTTGAAATGAATTGAATTATTATAAAATAAAATATAATTCATTCAACATTATCAAAAATCATATAAAATCAACTGATAGTGACTATTCTTACTTAAATAATATTGGACAATTTTAGATTCGAGTTCTACTATATATTAAATTAATTATTTAGAAATTTTTTTGGATTAGTTGGAATCCAATATTAGTGGTTAAGACAAAGCATTAGTAGTTGCTAAGAAAGGAAAGAAGCAAAATCTGCTTTCCTTTGAAATCGAAACAAAACAAAACGGTCAAATTATAAAAGATAATTGAAAAGGGTAACTGATGCCATGCCATTTATTTACTTTCCTTTTCAAGAATAATTCTTTAATTCACATTTCTCTTTTTTAAAATTTCATCATCTGTCTTTGAGCATCAAAGACACATGCATACCTCCAGGATCTGTGGTCTCTTCTGCTGGTGGTGCTGAGCAATAAGTAAGTTGGTTTCTCTAGAATGCGTTTGTTGCTTTATAATGCTTTGCGATGCCATCCTCAGCTTTTTTATTTTTGGCTGCAGCATATTTCAATTCACTCATTCAAAGGCCTTCTTCTGCTCCATTCAATCCTATCCATCTTCTCTTACCAAGGTAATTCTACTTTATTATAACTGCGTGTATATATATACATATATGCTAAGCTAGATTTTGTACTGTTTAGAGGGGCCAATCTCCTGTAATTGTTTCGCTTGCATTCTGATCGTATGAGTTGTTTGGCAAGTAAATTGATGATGCTGATGATGACCATTCTTTTTCATCGCCTGGCCTGCTAATGCTATTCCCTTTTTCCCTCCATGCATGTTGGTTGCAGTTGCAGTTTCAGCGGATGCCGCCAAAAGAGGACTACTCCCTAAAGGTCTCAGAACCTAATATTGAAAGAGTGGGTGTCACTGCCAATAATAAGCTCACCCTAGTTGAACAACGCCACTTTTTGTATGTTAGAGTTGTCAGAGCCAGGAGGTTGCCGCTCGATAACGCCAAAACTCACCCTTTTGTTGAGCTCAGCATTGGAAACTATAAGGGAACCACATCTCTTGACAACACCGCCAACCCTGAATGGAACCAAGTCTTTGCTTTTACCAAGGATCAGCTTCAGGACAGGATGCTTCACATTTTCTTACGGGATAAGGAATTAGCCAATAATGAGATCCTCGGCTGTCTTTCATTCCACATAGCCGACATTCCCAGCCGGTTTCCACCGGACAGCCCTTTGGCTCCGCAGTGGTACCGATTAGAGGATCGAAATGGGGTGAAAGTCGCAGGAGAGATTATGTTGGCTGTTTGGGTTGGGAATCAATCGGATGATGCATTTTCTGTTGCATGGCATTCTGATGCTGCTGCGGTTAGCGGTGAAAGAGTTGCAAATACACGTTCTAAGGTATATCTTTCCCCTCGACTTTGGTACCTTAGAATTTATGTGATCGCAGCACAGGATTTGGTGCCTGCTGATAAGAATAGGAAACCAGAAGTTTATGTAAAAGCTGTTCTTGGCAACGTGGTTTTGAGGAGTAGAGTTTCACCAGATAAGACTGTGAATCCCAGTTGGAATAATGAGGAATTGATGTTTGTTGCAGCAGAGCCTTTTGATGATCCTTTAATTTTGAGCGTGCAGGACAGGATAGGTGGTAGTAAGGAAGAATGTCTAGGGAAGTGTGCGATTGCTCTGCAGAACTTGGACAAGAGGCTGATGCCTCCACCTGTGGGAGACAAGTGGATTAATCTCGAGAGACATGCAGCAGAGGGTGAAGATAATAAGCACGTGAAGTTTGCTACCAGGCTTCACTTGAAGGTCTTCTTGGATGGAATGTATCATGTTTTCGATGAACCCACATACTATAGCAGTGATTTCAGGGCAACATCACCCAAGTTATGGCCAGATAAAATTGGGATATTGGAGTTGGGAATCTTGAAAGCTGAAGGTTTGCTTCCCATGAAGTCCAAGGATGGCCGTGGAACCACGGATGCTTATTGTGTAGCTAAATACGGAAATAAATGGGTCCGGACGAGTACCATAGTAGACAGTTTAGCTCCCAAATGGAACGAACAGCACTACTGGGATGTTTATGATCCCTACACAGTCATCACAATTGGAGTTTTTGATAACTCTCTCTTACAAGTAGGGGACAAGAATGGAGGGGCAAAAGATCCAAGAATTGGGAAGGTAAGGATTCGGCTGTCTACCCTTGAAACTGGCAGAATATACACACATTCTTACCCGCTTATAGTCCTCCAGCCTAATGGGCTCAAGAAAATGGGTGAACTTCATTTGGCCGTGAAATTTAGCTGCACCTCTTTGGTTAATTTGTTACTTACATATACTCGGCCTTTGCTACCTGCAATGCATTACATTAGCCCACTATCTGTGTATCACCTTGACAGTCTAAGGCACCAAGCTATCCATCTTCAGTGTTTAAGGCTAGACCGTGCTGATCCTCCTTTAAGGAAGGAGGTTGCGGAGTATATGCTTGATACAGGTGCAAACATGTGGAGCCTGAGAAGAGGAAAAGCTAACTGCGAGAGAGTTATGGCATGCTTGAGCGGTGTTATTGTACTTTGGAAACGGTTTGATGGGATATGCCAGTGGAAAAATCCGTCGGCAACTATAATGACTCAGGTGATGTTCGTAGCCATGGTGATATGGCCGCGACTAGCAGTACCTTCATTGTTTATGTCAGTGTTTGCGGTTGGAGTGTGGAGATACCCGAAAAGGCCAAGATATCCCCCTCATATGGATACAAGATTATCTCATGCAGAAAGTGCAAATCCTGACGAATTGGACGAAGAGTTCGATACATATCCATCCTCGAAGCAAGGGGAAGTATTGAAGAAAAGATACGACAGACTGAGAAGCATAGCGGGAAGGTTGATGGTAATGATAGGTGACTTGGCAACCCAAATGGAGAGGGTTCATTCACTGTAAGCTGGAGGGATCCGAGAGCTAGCTTAATATTTATGGCGATTTGTGTGATAGGTGGGTGGGTGGCGTATCTGTGTCCCGTCAAGTACATGATCATCGCTGCGGGAAGTTACGTGATGAGGCCTCCGAGGATGCGTGTAGGTCTTCCTTCCCTATCTCAAAACTTTCTAAGGAGGTTGCCTGCTAAAACAGATATCATCCTGTAATTTTAATTAAACACCAAAATAAGGCATTGTTGGTGTGGACCGAATGGTGATAGGAATTCACGTTTAGTTTGATAAATCAAGTGCTGATGGCATGACACTAGTTAGTATTGTTAAACGCAAAACTGTGTGTTTGATGCTTGAATTGAGTGAGGCAGTCGCGTTTGTGGTCACTGTCCAATTTGGGAATTCATGGACAAGGAAATAATTATGATATAGATATATATATATATATATATGGATATATAGATATGCATGTGATTCATTTTCATTTTTCATTTTTCATTTTTCTACCATCCTTTCAGATTAGGAAAATTACAGAAATAGTGGAATTATTTATCATCTAAATTAATTAATTAATTAAGAAATTTAACTGTAAGAAATGATTGAATCAAAAGATCGATAACTGAAACATATATATCTCATCACTTCTTCATAAATACATAGATATGCACAAATGTTGGCGTGGGTAGCTTAATTTAACCGCTCACTCAAATCCCTCCAAATTGAATTAAATCATCCTAACCTTAATTTATGCTTAATTAAAGGTAAAGGTAGAGCTACTTCACCACGTTGTTGTTTTGGTGTCTGATTCCCAATTAATTAAGATGTGATCTCAACCGTTGGGTCTAGTGTAAGAATTGTATGTATGTCCAAATTCCAAATCATATAAATACCATTAAGTTGAAAAAACTTGTATTATTATAAACCAAGCTTTGAACGTATACGCACATTTATTAATTTAGTCTGATTATCAACAATAAACATATTAAGCTGCAGGCTGTAACCTTAATATATATTTTAAATATACGGCAATGGTAACATCCTACAGTACTCATCATGATGGTGCCTGTGCCTTCTTTCTCCTGATTATCGTGGCTCTGTTGAGCTTTGTCCAAAGTAAAGAGTTCAATATTCAGGGAAAACAATGGGCAGTTTTGGTTGCTGGATCCAGAGGTTATCATAATTACAGGCATCAGGTCACTGTATATTTATATCTCTATAATTATTCTGAATTAAGTTAATATGATATGATGTGTGTGTATGTGAATCAAACTCATTATAAAGTAAGAAAGAATGAAGCAGGCTGATGTATGCCATGCATATCAAATCCTGAGGAAGGGTGGAGTGCAGGATGAGAACATCATTGTTTTCATGTACGATGATATTGCATTCCACGTGGATAATCCCAGACCTGGAATTATCATCAACAACCCCCACGCCAATGATGTTTATCATGGAGTTCCCAAGGTAGTTATATATATTCTTTTCTTTTCTTTTCTTTCTTTTCTTTATACAACTCAAAAGTTTCCTTATAGGATTACACAGGAGAACACTGCACCGTTGGAAACTTTTATGCTGTAATATTGGGAGATAAAACTGCTCTCACTGGAGGTAGCGGCAAGGTTGTGGACAGTGCTCCTGATGACCGTATTTTCATTTACTACACTGACCATGGCGGTGCAGGTGTACTCAGTAAGTATCTATAGTATATAAATATAGCAATTCCTTTAATTAATTAGCTTTATTATGTATGTTAACTTACCTTACCTTACCAACCATCAGGTATGCCAATTGGAGACTATCTTTATGCCAATGACCTTATAAATGTGTTGAAAAAGAAGCATGATTCTAAATCATATAAAAGCATGGTAAGTTTATATTTATTTATTTATTTATTATCAATACACAGTACTTATATATAGATCCATGCGTAATTATCTCCAGACATTATAACTATAAGCTTCTACTTACATATATATATATATATTCAGGTATTCTACCTAGAAGCTTGTAAGTCTGGGAGCATTTTCGATGGACTACTTCCGAGCAATTTAAGCATATATGCAGTCACTGCTTCCAATTCAATGGAGGATAGTTACGCAGCATACTGTCCAGGAGGCTATCCTTCTCCTCCCCCCGAATATGATACTTGCCTGGGAGATTTATTTAGTATTTCTTGGTTGGAGGACAGGTTTTTTTTTTATCATCTCATTTCTCACTCTATTAATTACCTTCTTTTGTTTTGAAATTTTATATATATAAAGCACCAATCCCCATTTCATTTCTGTTTACATTCATTTCCTTCAAAATTTGTACACAGTGAACTACATGATTTACGCAAGGAAACTCTGCAGACGCAATATCAACTGGTATGAGATCTTTCCACTATTTGCAGCATCTTGTACCCTCATTTGTAGTAATCTGTTAGTTCTGCATCTTAACTGATCAACATTTGTTAAATGCAAATTAATGCAGGTAAGAAGAAGGACAGCAGCTGGTAACTTGAAGGGTTCTCATGTTATGCAATTTGGATCCTTAAAGCTCACTGAGGATCCGGTCTTTGTTTACATCGGCTCAAACCCTGAAAATGAACACTTCACTTCCACTCGATCTACTCCTTTTTCAACCTCAGCACTTGTCAATCAACGTGATGCAAGTCTTCTTCATTTTTGGCACAAGGTTTTGCTGCTTAATTACCTGCATCTCACCTTTCAAGGATGCGTAGTAACCTTCTTTTTTTTTTCCTTAACCAATCAAGAATAGAGTAAAATATTTATAAAGTACATAACAGTTATCTTCATTTCACCAGTATCATAAAGCTCCTGAAGGTTCTAATGAGAAGGCTGAAGCAGGAAAGAAGATACAATATGTAACTTCTCACGCAATGCATGTGGATCGTAGCATTGGCCAAATTTCAACAATTTTCTTTGGGAAGGAAAAGGCCCCAGAAGTGTTGAAGCTGGTTAGACCTTCAGGGCAACCTCTTGTTGATGATTGGAATTGCCTAAAACAGCTTGTAAGCTATACTTCTTATTTGCATTACTATATAAAATGCCTCTTAATTTTGGGAGGATAAAATTGGACCGACTTTGCCGTTGATATCTCATAATGTACAGATCAAGGCTTACGAGAAACACTGTGGAGATTTATCATGGTATGGCAGGAAGTACACACAGGCTATTGCCAATATGTGCAATACAGGCAGAGTAAATGCGGAGCAAATGATGAAAGCATCGAAGCAAGCTTGCTCTTGAATACTGCTACCTCAAATATGAATTAAATTAGACAAATAAATTACTGTGATATTCACAATGCTCATATGTACCAGCTTAGAAATATTCAAATAGTTAATTGTAAGGATTCAGCTTTCCTTCCTTTCGGATATAACTTCAACATGGTCGGAAACCTTTAACTATTATCCAGAAAATAATCAGCGCAAGGCATATATGAGGGCCACTCATCATTCAACTGATTTATATCGGTAGTTCTGATACGTATGCTCTCAGCCAATCCTCAAATAAAGAGACCTGAAAAAAAAATCTTAATGCTACGGATGACAAACCACTCACATCTTAAACCAGACATTTCATATTTCAAGCATATTGGACCAGAAATTAATAACTTTTTTTCCTAAAAATTTTTTTATGTTTTATTTCAGCAATATTTTCTTTGTGAACAACTTATGTTAACAATAAACATGATGCCGTCAAAGAACCAAAAGAATACATGTCAAAGGCCTCGGACAAAAAAACACATTTTACATTTCTCTCGACATCTGGGTGCATCTGCATTACCACACTAGATCCATATTTTTTCTCCTTTCCTCCAGCAGAAATATGAGTTACTCCATCACTTACAAAGCCCTCCTTCTATACATAGTGAATTTAAATGAATACTTGACACCACAAGTTCCATATATACTGTTACTCATTGTTTTTCATTTCACAGGTTGATCACTACTTTACAAGCTTTTTTTCACATTAGCTATCACCCACATTTCCTTTCTGAATAGTTTTTAAAAGTATAATATTATCCCAGCTCCGGTGCATGTTACCTGCCTCTTTAATGCATAATCTCTCAGTATCTCCCCCTTGAATGATGAATAAATGCAGTTAGTTCGTTGCTCGCTAGAGAGGCTCTTTTCCTAGCTTTGTTGTACTCTGCAATAGCTCGTGAATATGCACAAAATGGGCAGTTAAAGTTACCCTTCTCATAAAATCTAGGAGAGGAACTCAAACACCCCTCATGAACCAAGAATGGGCATTCAACAGCACTACAAACCTGCATCTGCCCAGCTTTGTTACATTTTACACAAAGATTCTGCTCAGTCCAATCAACTGCAGTCAGAGCACAATGACTAGACATGCATTGAGAGCTCAGAATTCTTCATCCCAACATCAACTTTCTCATGATGATGCTGATTGATGATAATTGATGTACCTTGTTCACGAAGATGCCCCAAGCCACCTACTCGTTTATCAATGTGAGATCCATTTAAGGATGTAGTATTTGGTATTTTTAATTGATTACATAATTCACTGTAGTCTTTTGCTTCACCAATCAAGTCGTTTTGTGGCGCTCTCATGGATGGTGTGGCACTTGATGCTCTAGGTTCATTGTTGTTGAATTTATCCACGAAGATATATGGCTGGGGTGCAGCTCCTGATGTATCTTGTAGCGTTTTGATATCATTGTGAGTATTCTCTCTTTGACTACTCTGAAATTCATCATCAGCATTAACATCAGCTTCAGGACTCTGCCTGTGCCTATTTCTGGCAACAAGCTTGGCATCATTATTTTCTGAAGGTTGGAGTTTGTCCAGTTCTCAGACTTGAGATTCTTTTTCCATTTCATTTCCGGTGATACCAATCACCATCTCAGAGGAACTTTCAGTGAGCTCACTGCCATGTTGAGGAAGTGAAAAATGGTCAGGGGGCTGATTAATAGATAAAGCATCCTGCTTGGACCTTTTAGAATTTAGGTGGAAATGAGCATCATGCATAGAAGGTTGGGTTTGGTGGTAGGCTGTAGCTGAGGTTGTGCTACTCAAATCACTTCCTTTCCTCTTATAGGGAAATAGATTCCTGGTAGAAGAATCACCTTCCACAGGTGGGTTGTTAACTTTAAGCGGCAAAGGAATGGAATTTGGCATGGGTGCATCAAAATGCATTGGGACTGTGTCATCCGTGGTATGCAGCAGTCCACTACGTTGTATCAAAGAAGATGGATATGGATGCGTACCTTGTAGAATTGCATCTTTCAGCTGTAAAGAAAAATAAAAATAACTGAAAAAAGGGGATAATTTTGCAGTGCTTGAAGATGCAACATAGAATTTCAGGGAACAAATACCTGTTGTAACGCAGTAGTGGGGATGCGAGCTCGTTTATGTATGAGGAAAGAGCGAATATCCCATTTCAAGAGATGTTGTGCAGCCATTTTGTCTAACAAAAAGAAAACAGAAATCCATCATCTAAAAATTGAAGAAAACAGAGCAATTCAAGAAAAAAAATGCAATGGGGTTCCTTTTTATTCAGCAAAAAAATAAAATAAAACGAAACAAAGGAATTAAAAGAGAAAACCTTTTGCAGCAAGGACAGAAGTAGATGTTGAGAGCTGAGGGTGGGAATTGGGTGTGGTGCAGAAGTGAGAGGAGGGGCAGCTTCTGCTTCACCATGATGAGATTGAGAAGAAGGTAAGAAATGCTCCAAGCATCTCAAAGAAATAATTTCCCTGAGCCTCATGTTGTGAGTGATATCATCATCTAATTGCTGCATTAACCCTGAAACAAAAATTTCAATTTCAATTGAAACTGAAACTAATAATATTATGTGAGGAAGGACGTAGAAGAGATAGAGAAATACATACCATGTATGATAGAGAGGTGAATTTGAGGGAAAGTGGGTACGCACTCGATGAGTCGTACCCAGGCAACCGTCGAGTCGGAGTCAGGCATTGGAGCAGGAGCAGGGGCATGGCATCTTTTATTTATATTTAATTTAATAAATTATTTTAATAATCAAATTTTTATAATTTAATAGAAAAGAATTTCCACGCAGAAGAAGAATTGATGGGATGACATGTCCAAATATTATTGGTAAACTGACATGGCATGGTGACATGTGGGCACTACGAAGTCAATTTCTTTCTCATTCTCTTCCCTTCTCTTCCCGCAATGAATGGTATAGGCACTGTATAGAGAGAAACGTTTCGTTTCTTAAATTAAAACACAGATCTAAATCCAACCTAATACTATTAATAATTAATTAATTGCCATTATTATTATGCAAATTAAATTAAATTAAATTAAATAAGAGAAGGAATCTGATTAATGCGAGTCAGCGTGGTGTTGCTCTGGGTTATTTGGTTCTCCATCCTTTATCTCTAATTGCTAATTCCAGGAGAGGTCTGCTCTGCACTGTCTAATTGCAGAGACGACGGATAGAAATTGAAGAAGAAGATCGTCCGTCTCTGTTGGAGGTATGCATGCGGATCTTCCTTTTCCCCTCATTCTCTCTCTCCCTCTCTCTTCTCTTTGTTATGAGATAGATTGATTGATTGAATCATGCTACCTTCAATACTCTCTCTCTCTCTCTCTGTTGGATTCTAGATTTATCTTTTATTTTGCAATTACTTGGAGTCAATGTGTAACATAATGGCTGTTTCTTTTTTAGATCTTAGGGTTTGGTCGCCGAGCAAATGTTTGATATCATATATAATTCCACGAATTCTGCTGCCAACTTAGACATACACACGGAGCATTAACACTCATGCATCTTCATCTTTGTCCTTTTCTTTTCATCGCATGCCCACCGTGCTTGCATAACATTCCTTTTGATGTATTTAACCCTTTTTCTATGTATACACACACACTACTGTTTGTTTTAGAATTCTTCATGCCACAACTTATATAAGTTATCTTTCTCTACATTATTTTCTCAGCTCCTATTTTTCTTCTGCAGCTCATCACAACGAATTTCCCCATTTTCTTCCATACCTTATTATGCTTGTGCAGTGAAACGCTCTTCCTTCACTCCCACAACTTTCTAATTTCAAAATTCAGCGGCCCAGTTCCGGGGGCGACCTGCCCCTATCCGTTGACTACCCTCCTTTTCCTGTTGCTCGAAGGGTCAATTCCTCCAACGCAATGATGCTCCATGATGATGTTGAGGGTGGCAATATGGGGCCCTACCAAGACAGGCCTAGGACCTTCCCCAATATGCGCACCAAACCATACACCCCACTTGTGAGTAACTCACCTTCTCATTTCCTTTCCTTGCATATTTCATTGATCACCACATTTCGCAATCATTCAATAACTTCCATTTGCTTTTGTCCCCCTTGCATGCACCATCTAACCTTGTGTGTGTACCTATGCCATCCGCACAACTGCCTGCCAGTGTGCTGTATATTTGCCAGTAAATGGCAAAGATGAGAAGATAATTCAACTTTTGTCATTTTCTTCAATATTATTCATTGCCATTGTGATTTTTGCCCTCTTACTTCCATGGGCTAAATCAGTTTTCCCTTTTTGCAGATTTTTCGAGTTCTCATGGGAATAAATGTTCGGGTTCTTTCTATTCTTTTGCTCTTGGGTTTAGCAGCAATTTTTTACATTGGAGCAAGTACTTCTCCGATCATTGTGTTTGTCTTTACAATTTGTATCCTCAGCTTCCTTTTCTCGATATATCTTACTAAGTGGGTGCTAACAAAGGATGAGGGACCCCCTGAAATGGTTCAGGTACGTCATCTCAAATGTGTTTGGTTTAAGATACTGATCAGTATTTTTTAATAATAAAAAAAACCTGGGAAGAAACTGGTTTCACGATTTTAGGACTTACTTGATTCTTTTCCTCAACTTATTTTCATACTTCTAGATATCAGATGCAATACGTGATGGAGCTGAAGGCTTCTTTAGGACTCAGTATGGAACTATCTCGAAGATGGCAATGTTCCTTGCCCTTGTGATCCTTTGCATATACTTGTTCCGCAATACAACGCCTCAACAAGAATCTTCTGGCCTTGGAAGGTGATTACATGTCATATTATATGTGAAGCACAATGCACATAATTTGCTTTTATATTTTATCTGCAATCACATTCATTTCTCTGGCTCTGTTTATACAGGTCAACATCCGCATATATAACTGTTGCTGCATTCCTGTTGGGGGCTTTATGTTCAGGCATAGCAGGTTATGTTGGGATGTGGGTGTCAGTTCGTGCAAATGTTAGAGTTTCTAGTGCTGCAAGACGATCAGCTAGAGAGGCATTGCAGGTTGTGCCTTTTATGGTGCATTGTCTTCTTAACAGTTGGAGAATTATGTCATAACTTGAAAATTTTATATGCAGATAGCTGTACGTGCTGGTGGTTTCTCTGCCATTGTGGTTGTTGGTATGGCTGTAATTGGAATAGCCATCCTTTATGCCACCTTTTATGTTTGGTTGGGAGTGGATTCTCCAGGTTCAATGAAGGTTACTGATTGTATGTCACAGCTCCCTTTTATCTCAGTGCATCAAAAAATGAATTGACTTTAATACTTTATGCTCATTTTACATTCTCTTATTGTTATGCTCTGTGAATATTGAAGTTTATTGTTATGCCCATATTTTGAAGAGGTATATTAACAGAAGTTGATGCAATTTTAGTTTGGCTATGACAGCGCCAATATACTTGGTGTTGTCTATGCAGATAACTCCAAGACAATGAGGTCATATTTGGTGAACATTTTTGCTTACTGAACCTTGAAAGGAATTTATCCTGCACAGGAAGCTAGATAATTTTTCAAGTCAATGCTAACATGGGGGAAGCGGTGTGGGACGAACATTTAAATTTGATACCTTCACATGATATAGGATTAGATAAGGTTCAACATATTTATATTTGGTTAAGTGCATAGATAACTTTTTAAAAAATTGTGATCATCAAGGATGTTGCATTTTGTGTCATGTGCTGCTAGTCTCCTTTGCTATTTTAATTGCTTAGTACTTTTTTTCTCTTCCAGTACCTCTTCTTCTTGTGGGATATGGCTTTGGAGCTTCTTTTGTTGCGCTGTTTGCTCAGTTGGGTGGTGGAATATATACAAAAGCAGCTGATGTTGGGGCTGATCTTGTTGGCAAAGTAGAGCAGGGAATACCTGAAGATGATCCTAGAAATCCTGCAGTGATTGCAGATCTGGTACTTATCCCTTTTCTTTCTTGGTTATGGACTTGTTCCTAGGGTGCTTTTTATCAATGCTTTCACTTTAGGGAACTTAAAATCCCCTTTTTTCCCATATGGATGCATAAATTGTTACATTGAAAGGTTGGAGACAATGTGGGTGATTGTGCTGCTCGAGGTGCTGATCTCTTTGAAAGTATTGCTGCTGAAATAATCAGTGCTATGATACTTGGGGGAACAATGGCTCAACGTTGCAAAATCGAGGGCAAGTATTTGTAACTATATTCATGTCATATTTTATAAACCGAACTGCAATTTTATTAATTGTTTAAATTTGGAACAAAAGGCATAAATAAAATTCTGATGGCCATTCTATGATCAGCTAATTGCATTTTACTGTTAAGTGTTATACTGAACTAGAGGCATCGGCATGTCACAAATCCTTCTTTGGAATTCAAACACTCAATAAACTGCATGGTTAGGTCATCTGTCTTTTCATTCTTTTTTACTTTTTTTTTTTTTTTTGACTCATGTACGCTTTCTTGCAGATCCTTCTGGATTCATCTTGTTTCCGCTGGTTATTCATTCATTTGATCTGGTTATTTCTTCAATTGGCATACTTTCAATTAGGGGTACTCGTGATTCTAGTGTGAAGTCTCCTGTGGAGGATCCAATGGCAATCCTTCAGAAAGGATACTCTGTCACTGTAGTTTTGGCAGTTATCACATTTGGTGCGGTAATGTCTTCTAGAATTGAAATGTCTGTGTTCTTTAACTGATAGCCACTGCTGGAAATTTCTATTTTCAATTACTCAACCATTCACATTGATGACCCTTTGTATCTAGACTTAACATAAAAGCCTGCACTTTTCTGCTCCGAATTAGCTTGTGACAAGTTCTAGCATTAGTATGTTTTGAGTTCTAACATACGGTTTTCTTACATTCTCCATATGCCTTTGCAGTCTACCCGTTGGATGCTTCATACAGAACAAGCACCTTCTGCATGGTTTAATTTTGCACTGTGTGGATTGGTTGGTATTATCACGGCGTACATTTTTGTTTGGATCACCAAGTACTATACAGACTACAAGCATGAGCCTGTTCGCACGTTAGCTCTTGCTAGCTCCACTGGTCATGGGACTAACATAATTGCTGGAGTGAGCTTAGGCCTGGAAGCAACAGCACTTCCTGTTCTTGTCATTAGTATATCAATTATTTCAGCTTTTTGGCTGGGACAGACCTCAGGTTTGGTAGATGAAGCTGGAAAACCAACTGGTGGACTGTTTGGTACTGCTGTTGCGACAATGGGAATGCTTAGTACTGCTGCCTATGTTCTTACAATGGATATGTTTGGCCCTATTGCAGACAATGCTGGTGGAATTGTAGAGATGAGTCAGCAGGTAAAAAGATTGTTGCTTTCTTTGTTAAAAATTTGGGTCAATCTGGATTTACCATGTATTTTGCTCCTCATTTTGTTCAGTATGTTGCATAAATGTTTCTCATGCAGCCAGAAAGTGTTCGGGAGATCACTGATGTTCTTGATGCAGTTGGGAACACAACAAAAGCTACCACCAAAGGTTTTGCCATTGGATCTGCAGCACTAGCTTCTTTCCTTCTATTTAGTGCTTATATGGATGAGGTTGCTACATTTGCCCTTGAGCCTTTCAAACAGGTAGCTTGATTGTACTTTCACCTTATTATTCTTTTCCATGATGTGTTGGCTCACGTTGTCTTACTTTGTATTTTGTATTTGCAATCAGGTTGATATTGCCATTCCTGAAGTTTTTATCGGTGGATTGTTGGGCTCAATGCTTATTTTCTTGTTCAGTGCATGGGCCTGCTCAGCAGTTGGCCGGACTGCTCAGGAGGTTGTTAAGGAAGTGAGAAGGCAGTTTATTGAGAGGCCAGGTATCATGGTGAGTAAATATTCCAAAATGAAAGCATTTAGTGTACTTAATGAACATGAAATAGTGCAGCATCCTCCCACAATTCGTAGGATTTACAAAGTAATTAGGTGGATACCACATGATTGCTGTACTATCTACTTGGACACTGGGTGCACTAAGGAATCTCCCCTGTTCCTTTCTCTGTTTTCCTGTTGTGCCTGGACTCTGGTTTCTAAATAATGCACCTACCTTGCTCATGTCAGGACTACAAGGAGAAGCCAGATTATGCTCGCTGTGTAGCAATTGTGGCATCTGCATCTCTGAGGGAGATGATAAAACCTGGTGCTTTAGCCATTATATCACCTATAGCTGTTGGTAGGTTAATCATTCTCTTTTTTCCTCCTAATGTTGTTTGATGCTTCAATTTTTGTTTTATTAGTATCTAGCAAGAGCTTGTGGTTTTGTTGGTTTTTAAAGTGATAGTAGATTGCATTGTTGCTATCTAGGTTATTTTCATTCTAACTATCATTGTTTTTTTGGAAATAACCATTACAAAGATCTCTTCAAGTTTAAGTGATCTCTGTTAGAAGACTGGGAATGGTAGTTATTTCATCCTTGGGTGCAATATCGAAGGAAGTTGTGTGTGTGTGTTTTTCAAATATTGATGTGCTTGGTCTAATGCCATGGGTAATGTCTGGAACACATTCCATTGAATACATTTATTATCAGCCACAAATAAGGTTGTGCATAGGATCTGATAACAATGTTTAATGATTGTTCCTTCCTCAAGACTATTCTGATATTCCTTTGATTCTAGTTATTTAGGATATGATCTCGGTAGCCAATTATGTTGGTACGGTACCTTGCAACTTGAGGAACCTATTTACTGTACATTTTCCTCTGTCTAAGTTCTCTTAAATACAGCTGTCCTTCTTAATCATGTTTATAAGATAGGTCAAGAAGCATATATTGAATTTTCTTCTATCACTTGCAGGTCTTCTATTTCGAATTTTGGGGTATTATACAGGACATCCTCTGCTTGGGGCTAAAGTTGTAGCTGCCATGCTTATGTTTGGAACAGTCTCTGGCATTCTTATGGCTCTTTTCCTGAACACAGCAGGTGGTGCATGGGATAATGCGAAGAAGTATATTGAGACTGGAGCTCTTGGAGGCAAGGGAAGCGATTGTCATAAAGCAGCAGTCACTGGAGATACGTAAGTCCTGTCATTTGACGGCGCTTCTTTTTGGTTAACTTTTTTTGTTTTTGTTTTAAATATTTATGTGATGTTATTTGTTGTGAATAAGGATCTTGCATGAAAATTTTCACTATGTGGAAGTTTGTAGTTTCTGTTTTTATGTATTGATTTCTAGGTCCATTGTGGGTAATTGTGGTATTGTTTGCATGGTGTGCAGCGTAGGAGATCCATTCAAAGATACAGCTGGACCTTCCCTTCACGTGCTGATAAAAATGTTAGCAACGATCACACTGGTCATGGCTCCTGTGTTTCTTTGAAGAGTTTGTTCATAGTTATTGCGGTTGAATGAGAGGATACAGCAGCACCCATAATTCTGGAATCTCAAGATCTGTTCTTTTTGCAGATATACAGATAGGCGTTTGATGTACAAGAAAGGGTGCCCAATTACTAGAGATAATGAATTGGTCCTTTATCTTAAAACCCAAATAAGAGTAGTAGAATGCTCAAATAGAGAGTGCTTAGTAGATACAATTAACTTTTGATTAGTGTAGTTACTACTACAGGTAGAGAGAATTGTTGATGCAACTGACTGATATAATGTGCAAGAGGTTGTTTTGATCGATTTATGATCCATCCTCGAAAGTGGGATTATACATAATTATGGCACCATCTGTAGTGGGAGAGGGAGATGATTGGTTCACCCTACAAATCGTTTTTGTTTGGACTGGGAACAATAATTAGGTTTTGGGATAATCATTATATATAGTTTTATTAATTACAATCATATTGATATACAATTGAAAAATCATCAAAATATTTAGGTAGAATGTTTTGAGAATGCGAGGCAAATATGGTTCCTGACTTTGCAAAGCCAAGTGTTATATATTTCATGTGAAGGTTTTCTTAAATTGGACTCTTCAATTAGTAGTACTTCGTGCTCAAAATGAATTTTAAAACAGAAATCAGAAATCAGAAAAAATAATTCATAATTATGAGTTTTAAACCTATCAGCTGATAATAAATATTAATATATGTATGTATATATTTTCTGTTCAAAAGAAAAAGATCTTGCAATATTGAGTTTTCAACGCAATACTGAGTTCCACGACTTAGGGACGAGCCCTGCAGATGCAGCGGCCCAAACCAATTCCAATTCCAATTCCAATTTTTTTTTCCACCCCCCCATCCGCTCTGCAGGCTGCTCTGAAAAAGATTATTTATCTTGAAATTTGTATTAGGGTTCTTGCGTCTCTTCTTCAAAATCAAAAATCTCAAACCCCAGGAAATTAAAAAAAAAATAAAATTTGCAGGCTTTAATGGAACAGCCAACGCTCCCAAACGCAAACCCATCGGAGAAGGAGAAGGAGAAGAAGAAGAAGCCCCCAACCCCACAGGAACTGATATCTCACTACCAGTCGAAAGGGCTAGACTCTCAAGAAGCCTCTGTGAAGGTGATTGAAGATCTTCAGAATGTGCTGTTCAGGGTCATCTCCGCTAACAACAAGAACAAGAAGGACAGGCTGAGCGCTGAGACATTAAGAAAGGTTGAT
The DNA here is from genome assembly GCA_949634005.1 of Mallotus japonicus. NCBI lineage: Eukaryota > Viridiplantae > Streptophyta > Magnoliopsida > Malpighiales > Euphorbiaceae > Mallotus > Mallotus japonicus. The sequence continues at coordinate 1,250 of CATIWK010140772.1, read as the reverse complement.
GCGGTCCATAACAGAGTGGCTATTCTTGATATGAAAATTGACACAAAGCCTGGATTTTTTGAAACTTTCGCTATTGGGGTTGCTTCTGGTGCTGCTTTCAGAGGAATTGAAACTGTGTGGCCCCATGTTCTTGGTGGTATCTCCCAGATTTGGAGCACCGCTACTAAACCTCCTTCTTCTTCTTCTTCTTGATTCAATACACTGATTCTCATATTTTCTTAGGAATTAGAATCAGATGTCTGGTGATTGTTGATTGTTGAATTTTTCTTGAGCTTCGCGTGAGAGCTATGTAGTGTAGGGTAAAAAGAAAAAAAAAAATTGTATTTCATTTCTTAGCAATATTTTTAGGAATTTGGTATTATCTTATTAATGATTGCTTGCTCTGCTCCGCCCTTTTTAGTTTTTAGTTTTGGTATGCGCCTGGAAGTCCTTTTGGCTTGGTTTCAAATTCAATGATTTAAATGAACTTCGTAATCTCTGCTCTATTCTTATACTTTCTTTGGCTTTTCTTCTTGCTTATATATGCTCTAATGGAGCGGAATCATCAGGCTTTTTCTCTTAGACATCAAATCAATGACTGTATTTGAGAACAATGATGTGATGATCAATTTACTTCCCAATTGCATCTGCTGCATGTGAGAACAACGACTAATATACTTATAAATCACTGTTGAAATGGAGGAGTATGTGCAAATGTTGGAACTATCTCATCTCAGATCCTCTCTTCATCTTCAATTATTCGCGCCTAAATTCCCAGCATCAAGTCTCTAGTAGTTGTTTCTTGAACGTTATTCAAGATTGTAATTCATAGTACATATGGGGGAGGACAGGTTGGTGCTTCCTCGGAACCGTGGCCTTCTTTCTTTCAAGATGATACATACAGTCAATGGTTTTGTTTCTTGTCTTGTCTGAAAAAATCAAAACTTTCCGGATCATAACAATAATAAATAAATAAATTGATATTATATGGTTAAAATAAAGAAAAAATTACATTTACCTCTTTAAAGTTTGATCTAATTTCAATTTTCCTCCCTCTTGTTTTAAAATCAAACATTTACATTCCTCATCTTTAATTCCTTTAATATTTACGTCTCTCCGTTAAATTTTCTGTTAGTATCTTAATAAATAGGACATTTTACTCCCTTTATTTTATACAAACTAAACATCTCACTCCCTATATTTTGTAAAAACTAACACTTTAATCCTTTTTATTTTAATAAAATAAAAATTATTGTTCTTTGATTTTCAAA
>CATIWK010140762.1:0-11943 GCA_949634005.1 Mallotus japonicus | reverse complement strand
AAAAAAAAGGGGCCTAATTGGCATAAATTAATTAACATGGGAGTTGGATAATTAGATTATTGGCAAATGCTGAATTGGCCAAATAGATGAAAGGCTACTTGCAAGAAAGTATTTGGTCATTAAAAACAGAAGCAACACAACACGTGTAGGTAAGATGAACAGGAACATCCTTAAGAAAGTATTGCATGACACATGTAAAATACGTGTCAATACCTTCATATTACAAACCCTAATCTCAGGACTCATTTGCATTACAATATTCTACATATTTTTCTTTGCTTTTATGTCATTTTATTCAATCTCACGTTATTTTTGGCCCCACTTTCTTAGCCCAAAGACTTCAAAAAAAAAAAAAAAAACACTGAATATATCATTTATACATATTCACTCTTATTTCTGCACTAACATCAACGCTAACTACAACTATACTACTCTACTACTGCTAAAAGCCTCCTCTAATTCTTGCCCTCTTAGCTAAGCTACCTGACCTCTCTTGCTTTTAGCTCCTTGTTTCTTCTATGCTTTGATTCTTTAAGTTGTTCTCGTTAATGGGTTTCTTTCTTGGATTTGAAGATCTCTAGTTAAGCTCCATATCCTTCTCTCGATCTACCATTTCATCAGCTGTTTCTTGAATACATATATATACTTAGTGAGGTAAGTTTCTTGGGTTTCTTTCTATATATAATTCTTTTCTATGTTTCTTGTATAATAATCTTGGAATGGAGCTATATCTTTCAGATCTAATTGCTACTTGTTCTTGATTAATTAACTTAATTAGCCATTAAGTTGAGCTATGAGTATATATATGTGTGTATATAGTTTTCTTCTCTTTTCTTAGTTGGTGGTGATTAAGAATCATTTTAAGTTGGAAAATATAGTTTAAACTACTTGTTTAATACTACTTAATTTCTTTAAAAATTTACCAAAAAAGGTAATATTCGTTTGCTTTTGTTTCCCACCAAAGCACTAAATATTCCTATGTAGGACATGATTTTTTTAATTATATGATTAGACATTTCTTGTGACTAAATTGAACTAGCCATAGAATACAAAGGACCCTTCTTTTGCCTTAAATTTATTGTTATCCACATTACTAAGGAATTAAGTGTATTTCTTTCTATCACCCAATAGTATTTCTTTAATAATATATTAAGAATCGGATATTCAAAATTTTAATATTTTATTATTTTAGGAGTTGCCAATATTGACATCTAACTATTCTCTTTTCGGAATGATTTTAAGGTTACAGTTTTAGAGCAATTATTTGAAACACTATATTCATATGACTTATTGAATTCTGGCTAATCTAGTTCAAACCAATCAAGATTATAAGGGGCAACCTTCTTCCTTAAGGTGACATTTTGAAGATCAATTTAATGCATTTATAATTTTTTTTCTAGATATTGTTCTCGAAAATCAAATTAAGATGGTATTCGAAAGAAATGCAAATTCTCAGCCACTTTTTGAGGTTTTAATACATATTATATCCATTTATTTATTATATCCATCACTATCACTAACTTTGACTATAGATATGGAACTCCATGCGGATGGTAGGTCCATGGATAATTATTATCAAAGGGAATTGTTGTTTCCAAAGTTGTCTTGTGGTTTCGGTCATGGATTGGTAATTTTATGCTTGTCCCTAAATGTAACTAGTAATTGAAAAACAAAATATATATATATATAGTCTTCAATTTTTTAATGCTAATGTCCTTTGCTGAAATATATCTCTACATACTTTGTTTATTTGTATCATCTAATCCCATTTTAGGTGGTGGAAAATCTCTTGATTAGCATATTGAGCTAAGTCCAGTTTAGCATATTTTTTTTAGAAGAATTTATACTCAAATTCATTTATGCAAGATTGTGGTTCAACTATCCTATTGGCATTAGAGACCCATATTAATTATTTATCGCTTGACAATACCATGAACACATTGAAATGTTATCTGCATATAGCACCAGAACCAGCACATACATATTGAAACCATTGTGATAATAGTTTCAGTCAGTCCATTCAGGTATAGAGGTGTTACTTTTTCTAGTCTTATTCAATGAATGTCAAGCGCGTTTACGCTTGTGCATACAACCTTACCGAATCATTTTGGATTAAACCACTGCAATAATAATTTTAATTAATCCATTCAAGTAGAGATGTTATTATTTTTGAAATTTTATTCAATAAACGACAAGCGCGTGAGCCTGCATGCATCTACATTTACGTTTGCACTTGCGCATATGATCTTACTGAATCATTTTGGATATCTTCCTACCAAATCATATAATATTTTGGTTAATAACATATGATTCTTATCTAATTCTATAACGTTACACCCATATTTCTTTTTCTGCTTACTTAGCCAACAGCATTGTCCCTTTCTTTCTAACACTGACATTTTAGTTCTTGCAGAAACGTTTTGCAGGGCCACACTTACAAAAACGCCCTCTCCAAGTCCTTACAGCATCCAAAAAATAGAACATAAAGCAAAAGGCAAAAAATAATGGTTGTTACAGAATCTGAAGTGATCTCTCCAAGCGAGGACGATTTGCCATTAATACAGCCTGACCAACAGCCTAATAAAATCCAACCCTTCTCATCTCTTGGCAGGCAGTCTTCAATTTACTCTCTAACACTTGATGAGTATAAGAGTGCACTTTTTTCAAGTGGTAAGAATTTTGGATCGATGAACATGGATGAGTTCCTTACAAGTATTTGGAACATAGAGGAGAATCAAGCTACTACGACAAGCAATGATGTTAATGCCAACAATAACAGCAATAGAAATGGAGGAGATCATCAGGGTGGTTTCATTGATGCATCTGCAAAGGAGCGTACAACTATATCGAGGCAGCCGAGCTTGCCTAGACAGGGATCTTTGAGCTTGCCTGCACCTCTGTGTAGGAAGACAGTGGATGAAGTTTGGTCTGAAATACACAGACAGCAGCAGCGAGGGCAAGGACATAGTAGTAGCAGCAGTGGTGATAATAATATGCAGCAGAATCAGGATTCTGCTGCTCAGCAGACTTTTGGAGAGATGACGTTGGAGGATTTTCTGATTAAGGCAGGAGTGGTAAGAGAACATGGTACTCCTGCACCTCTAGGATTGCCTTCTCGACAACAACAGCAGCAGCAGCAGCAGCGGCAGCAGCAACTGCAGTATGGATTGTATAATCAAGGTGTAAACAATAGCAGTCCTGCTATAGGAACAGGTTATGTTTCACAGCCTGTTTTGGGAATGGCTGGTGGTGGTGGTAACGCTGTTGGTTACCCGACAATCACGCAGCAATGCGGTGCTGGGGCTATAGGAGAGACATCAGGGACATCGGGGTCAGTTTATAGAGGGGTTGGAAATGGTGGTGGATATGCGTCTGGTCAGAGAATTGGAGCTGTAGGGCAAGTTAGCCCTGTGTCAACAGATGCAATGGTTAATAGTAGTGCTGATAATGCTTCTAATCAGTATGGATTAGATATAGGAGGGTTAAGAGGAAGGAAGAGGATTATTGACGGACCGGTAGAGAAAGTGGTGGAGAGGAGGCAACGGCGAATGATCAAGAATAGAGAGTCAGCTGCGAGGTCTCGAGCTCGAAAACAGGTTCAATCTTTATTAACATTATGTTATTATGCATACTGAATCTATCAATTCATTCACTTAGGTAGAGTACATATTTGTTTCACTAAATTTGACGCAAACTATAGCGAAAAATGAATGTTGTTACCAAAAATTTTACACAAAGGATGTGAATTGTGGTAGAGATAAGCAGTGAACAAGTGTATAATTTTTGGGTTTTACAGGCATACACAGTTGAATTAGAAGCAGAATTAAACCAACTTAAAGAAGAGAACAATCAGCTTAGGCTTGCTCTGGTACGTTCAAGGAGATTACTGTTTATGCATATATATTTTTTAATGATTGCATTGAATTGTTGGTCTCAGTTCTTGATTTTGTTTGAACAGGCAGAGCTTGAGAGGAAAACAAAACAGCAGGTAACCTCCATGATCTTGTTCTTCCTTTCCTTTTTTTTTTTTAGGAAAAAATAAAGATCAGACGGTGTTCTTGTCAGAGCAGACGATCTCATCATGCATCTTATAATGTGTAAACTAGAAATATTTTCTATAAATTAATTGATGTATGCTTATATTAATTAATATGCATCTAATTTGCAGTATCTTGAGGGTTTAATAATGAAAACACAGACCAAGGCACAAAAGGCTAAAGAGAAATTGAGGACAATGAGAAGGAATATGAGTTGCCCCTTATAGTAGTAGTAGTAGCAGTAGTAGGATTCAACAGCAATAGATCAAATAAGGGGCAGCATAAAAGAGAAGGGACATGGATGGAGGTATACTGAGGGATCATATCATGAGTTACATTCTATAAGTTGTGGGATGTAAAAATTTTAGTTTGTCAAATTGAAATATAAAATATAGTTTGCATAAACTTAAGATGTACTCATTTTAATTACTTTGGTTCTCTAGTTTTTCATCAAAATGTTTAGTGCAAATGTCCCTTGAAATTATGTGTTTTCAGTGCTATTGTTCTTTTTATTCTGGTTAAAAAAGGATTAATATAATATAAGGACTTTTTGTTCTGATACTAATGTTGGTTTGGAAAATATGACTTTTAACCAACAATCGGCTGACAGTATCTTGCTTGAGCAATATTGTCGTTATATATAGTTACAGAGTTATGTTAAATTGGTTATTGATTACAGAGTTACATTAAGTTGGTTATTTAAAATTTTTTACGTTAATCGAACTATTTAGAATTTAGTAAACTTTAGATAGTAATTGTTTAGATTAATTTAAATTTGATATTTTTTTTAAAAAAATGATCTAAATATATTATAAAAAACTAATGAAGTAATATTATTGTCTTTTTGGTTTTTCCTTTTAGATCATAATTGAATTGTATGGTATGGGATATCAGTATTTATTTTATAAGTATTTCTATGAATTTGAAATTTTTATAATAGATTTTTTTTAATATTTTGCAATATTACTGAATATGAATTTCAAATTTTTGAATTTCTTTTTATTTAACACATATATGTAATTTTATGAAAAATGCTTTTTGATGTAGCATAAGCTATAATAAAAGGATAAAATTGAAAGTCTATTGATTCAATGAAGAATGTCAGAAATCCAATCTTCTATTTTCTGTTGATTCACAAAGAATGTCAAAAAATATACATCAATTTCGTTGATTCAATCGAATACTGAAAATTGGAAAATAGAGTTTATATTAAAAATGATCAAAAGTTGTTTCTCCAATAGAACATAATGAATAAATAGTGCTAATGACAAAATCTTAAAAAGAAAAGGACCAAAAAGCTAAACAAAATTTGAAAATAATAATAAAAAAACAAAAAACTTTAAAGCCCAAAACAAAACTTTAAACAATTAAATTTTGGCCCAAGATTGGGCTGTAATAAGTAAATCTTATTGAAGGTATAGATCTCTGAATAAGTTTCGATTTGATTTATTATGGGCTCTATAATTCCACCGGTGTTAAAAGTTAGAGGCTTTCGAGGCACTGCTGCGCACTTTAACCCTTTTATCAAAATTCAAACGGTTCATGAATTGTAGAACTATCTGGTTTGCATCATTTTTTCTATCTCTTATAATAGATATAAATTAATTTAAGATTTTAATATCTTTGAAGAAGCTAGAAACTTATTTTAATTGAACTTTTTTTGTCCTATCAATATTGACTTATATAATAGGAGCTATTTGTATTATTCATAAATCTTTATATTTGATAAATATGAAATTTTATAATATTTTTTTATATTTAACTGATATGAACTTACAAATTCCATAAGAAAATTTCTTACGTTTTTACTCAATTAACTTATAAAATTATAGTATGAAATCTTAAAATTAACTTATAATAAGAATTTCAAAATTTTACAACTTTTCTTATATTCGGCGATGTTGGTAGATATGTTTTTAAAATTATCAAATGTTTTTTATTCATTAACTTATAATTATAAATCCATGTCATGATATCTTAAAATTAGCTTTTTCTAAGAAAATCTCAAGGATTTATAACTTTTCTTATATTCGGCAACGTTGATACATATGATTTTAAAATTTCATAATCTTAGTAGATATGAATTTATGAAATTTTTTTTTCTTTTATATATATATAGTGTTTTTTATGCTTACTTTATTTTAAAACAAAATAATGTACTTGTTTTAGTAAAAATTAGCTAAATTTACAAAACATGTGAAATATAGAAGTCTTGTTCTATGCCAGCCCAGTATGCAAAGGAGTAGAGATCTTTATATTTCTAAGACCAGGAAAGAGATCGATTACAGATCATCAGATTCATTGGAAGTGTAGTTTCTCTGCATGTCAATGTTTGTTCATATACAAGAGTTAATTCCAAGTTTTTTTTCCTTTCTTCATATTTGCTAATTCCAACAGGAAATTTCATGAATAGTTTTCCCTTTCTTTTTGCTGCCAATTCACTATTCATCTCATTGCCTCATTTTGAACTGATTAATATATGAAATTTTGTCCCAAGAAAGTTGGTATCAATTACTAGCAAGCAATTTAAAGAAGCATGTTAGGACTTTTAACATGCCATTCTCTTGAGAAGAACTTAAATGAGATAACCTATTATACCTGTAAAAAATTTTAACAGCTAAATATTACAGGTAAAAAATTCTTAACAGCCCCAAGGCATGTGGTGCATGCACAAGGACGAAAAATTGGGCCAAAACAAGCAAATGTGGGTTGCTTACTGCCTAGGTCATGGAAAGTGCCTAAGAGCACAAGGAAATGCTCTAGAAAGTGCTAGAGAGTTGTGGAAAAATGGCCAAGGTTGTATGCTGCCAGCCTTGCCAAGGAGCCATCCGGAAACTTCCCACAAAGAAGCAAGGAAGGCTGCCCTTCTAGAAGCTTCCTATGCATGCTGCCCATGCTAGGAAATTTGGCCAAACTCTAGAATGTTCCCATACTCTTTGTACATCAAGTAGCTTATTGTGTAAGCTCTGTAAGTAGATATTTGTATAGAAATATCTAGATAAAATAATTATAGTCACACATTGAGGATGTGGAGAACCTATATAAGGACCACCCCTCTTATTTGTAAAGATTGATGAGAAAATTAATATAGCTCACCATTTTACTCATTCAAGTGCCTACTACTTGATCTAATTTCATCTTAAACCTCTTGCTGCCTATTTTGCTCACCCTTTTCCTGCTCAAATTCAATACTAAGGCTTACTTAGTTCTACTTAACACTCAAGATAAACTAAGTGTCGCACACATTGGCTAACCTCTAAGCCCAAGTGCGTGACAGGTGATATCAGAGCAAAGGTTTCAATCCTAGGTATTGATGTTTGGGTGACTCGAAGCATGGCAAGTGAGGAAGGCATTATTGTTGCCAGCGTAAAGGAGAAACAATCGGGACAGACTCGTGGGCATGAGGAGCAACGCTTACAGCCCAAGCGAGGCAAATCCAAGGCTCCAACTAGAGAGCCAATTGAAACATGTGGCTAGCTTGGAGAAAAGTTTGGCCAATGTTACTTCCATTATCAGTGAGGTTAGCGACCAAGTAGACAACTTGATCCACGAGAATGTGGAAATCACCAAGGTTGCCAAGTCAATAATTGAAGAACTTGGTAGGACCTTTAGGGGAGAATTACGCTCCCCAACCCAAGAATTTATTAACCTATGAAAGACTCTTTAAGACGACATGCACGAGCTTCGTAGGGAAATGAATGTCATTCGTCGAGGTAGTCCACCCTTGACAAGCATTGCCACAACAAGCACTTCGACTTCTCATGGCTTAAAGGTCCCGAAACCAGCCATGTACAGTGGTACAATGCAACAGCTGTGGAGAATTTTTTTTTTTTTGGTCTTGAACAATACTTTAAGGCTATGAGTGTTGCCGATGACTTCACCAAGATTAGTAATGCTGCCATCTTCCTTAGGGACTCCGCCCAGCTATTGTGGAGATGAAAACACACCGAAAGGGAGAAGGGGCTTTGCATTATTCATAATTGGGAGCAGTTCAAGGTTAAGCTCCACAAGCAATTTGTGCCCCACAATGCAAATGACGAAGTGCTAAGTAAGCTATGACGTCTGAGGCAAACGGGTAACATCTCGGACTACATCAAGGAGTTCACTACCTTGATGCTTGAGGCCACTGATTTGTCCGATAACCAACTCCTTTTTAACTTTAACGATGGGCTTGAGGATTGGGTAAAGATGGAGCTTGATCGAAAGGGAGTCAAGACCCTCGATAAAGCCATTGTTGCCGCGGAGTCCCTTAGTGACTATTCTGCCCAAGCTAAAGGAAAACAGCCTAGCTCTAGTAAAAGTGGGGGAGACTTGGAGACCTCTTCGGATGACAATATAGGGCACTTTTGATTAGGACACAAGGACATCAAGCAAAATAAAGGCTTGGAGCAAAGGTAGTGCTACCAAGCCTCCAAGGCTTTGCTAAATATGCAATGGGCCACATTAGACGCGAGAATGTCTAAATTGACAAACCATCAATGACATTATGGCAGAATTCAATAAGGGGAAGTCACATGAGGAACCTGAAGCCGCCCTAGGTTCCTTATAACTTTTAAATGCTTAACAACAAGAAGGTGGCAATCTTACTGCAATGAAATTCCCCCCCACACGCAGCTTGTGGGAGTGAAGCATTAAGGGAAGCGAATGTCAGTTAATGCCACCATTAATGGAATAACATTGATGGCCGTGCTAGATACAGGCGTCAATGGAATCTATATGGCGAAGGAATTGGCCAATGAAATCGGCTTGCCATACACTAAGACTACTGCCTATGCTGAAAGTGTAGGATCTAAGTTTGCCATTGTGGGCAAAGCATACAAGGTGAAGATCAGCATCGGCCAATGAGAAGGTAAGACCGACATCTTCATTGCTTTAATTGACAAGAAGCAATTGTACTTAGGAATCGACTTTCTACATGCAGTGAAAGCCTTAGTAGTTCCTTATGCCAGTGCCCTATTCTTTGAATAAAAAGATGGAGTGGTTTAAGTTCCTGTCAAAGTGGAGCCAAGTGGAAGAAGAGGGCTCTTCGGCATCCTACTCTTAGAGGCACATGGCATGAAGGCGTCAAGGACTGTGTCAACGAGGGTAACAGCTCGCGAAGGCATATAAGGAACCTCCTAAATACACCAGCAACATAAAGGCCCTAAAGCACCAAGATCAAAGCACAATGAGGGTGTTTTGAGTTCAAGTAAGGGAGGGTGCTACGACCAAAAATTCTTGACAGCCCCCAAGGCCTGTGGTGCATGCATAAGGGCAAAAAATTGGGCCAAAGCAAGCAAATGTGGGATACTTGCTGCCTAGGCTAAGGAAAGTGCCTAAGAGCACAAGGGAAGGCTCTAGAAAGCACTAAAGAGTTGTGAAAAAATGGCCAAGGTTGTATACTGCCAACCTTGCCAAGGAGCCATCCGGAAACTTCCCACAAAGGGGCAAGGAAGGCTATCCTTCTAGAAGCTTCCCATGCATGCTGCCCATGCTAGGAAATTTGACCAAACTCTAGAATGTTCTCATACTCTTTGTACATTAAGTAGCTTATTGTGTAAGCTTTGTAAGTAGATATTTGTATAAAAATATCTAGATAAAATAATTATAGCCACACATTGAGGAGGTGGAGAACCTATATAAAGATCACCCCTCTCATTTGTAAAGATTGATGAGAAAATTAATATAGCTCACCACTTTACTCTAGTGCCTACTACTTGACTCTAATTTCATCCTAATTAAACCTCTTGTTGCCTATTTTTCTTACCTGTTTTCCGCTCAAATTCAACACTAAGGCTTACTTAGTTCTACTTAACACTCAAGATAGACTAAGTGTCGTGCGTATTGGATAACCTCTAAGGCCAAGTGCATGACATAAAGCTAACATTAAGCACATAGATCTTAAATGATTTCTGGAGTAAAGAGATGCTATGTTTCTTGTTTAAACCAATCAAAAAGATTTTGAAGATGAATCTTTCATAAACATAATCCTCAGCTTTGCAATGGGTAGTTAACTGAAGAGTGTGTCAAAGAACAGATGATTTATCCTCCATTAAAAAAGGCTAGTAGTAGATGCAAGATGCTTGAGAAAAAAAAACAGAAGTGCTAGCTAACAGAGAATCACAAGTCAAAATTATTAAATTTATCTTCAAAAGAAAATTAAGGTTTAGAAGTTTAGAATTGCAAAAAAGCAGTGATTTATTTTCAATAAAAGAATGCCTTCTTCAGGAGTGTGGTGCAAAATCAAACCTTGCATTTTTGCACTTCGCAAAACTTTTATTCATATACAATCTGAATTTCTTTATGCATATATTTTCTCATGAGCCCAACAATTAATCTAGTTAAATTATGGGTTATTTACATAATGCCCCCAAAAAGGGTCTCCATTCACCAAAATGCACTCATTTTTTATTTTTTACTAAAATTCCCCAAAACCCTTAAAATAATTATCTTTGTGTCTCCTCCTCCTCCTTATTAATGTAAATGGCGCAAAAAAAAAATCGCAGCCCTACTTCTTTTTTCTTCCCTCCTCCATGCATTTTCACCTTCCTCCGCCACTATCACCATCACTTTGACCCCTTTGTTGCCAACGACTACTTCACTGTTCAGTCTTCTTTCTCCTTGCTCTAATTGTTGTTTTCTTGATCAGTTCGTGTTGGGTTTCTTTGTTTGGGTATTTTTTATATTGGGTTTAATCTATGTTTTCTATTTGTGGATTGATGGATGTGCTTGTGATATTAAAGTTGGAGGTTCTTAGTGGTTGTTTTGAAGTGGATTTCTGCAATCAATAACTGAATTCGGTCCCTTCTTTTTTATTTTTTTCTTAATATTTTGATCCATTATTGCTGTTATTGTTTTGAAGTGAGTGGTTTGTACCCTTAGACGTTTTTGTATTTGTTGTTTCAGTGGAAATTAACTTTCTTGAAGTTGAAGTAGGTAGACATTTATGTATTACTGCACATTCAAAAAGGGTAAAGCAAAAAAGGGAAAAAATACCTGCTCTCATTTTAACTATATACATGTTAAAAGTGAATTCTTGAAACATTTGCTATTTTTTTCTTTCATCATAAATAATGGATTTGTTTTTTATTTATGACCAACAAATATGCATGAAAAGACATGCTAATTCTTGAACCATTATAGGTAAAGAAAAAAGCAACCGTGACAAAGGAGGCACACCAACATATATAGTAGGCAAGGAATTAGCAGATGAGATTTATAGTTGATCAAATATGGTTAACTTTCTTATATACTTGTAATCTTATTTTATATATATATAGCCTTTTTTAGCTTCCAAATAGAATTTTCAGAACAAGCACATAGAAAACTGCGTACACTTTTTTAACAAATTCGCACTGATAAAATACAAGTTTGTAGTTGTTGGTATACATTTATTTTGTATATATTTTTTACAATTTAGTATAGTTTAAGTATATCTTACGTTTTTGATACATTGTATACTTAATAATAATAAATTTTTTATATAAAATATGTTTACCCTCAATAATTTTGTTAATTTTTTATATATTATATATTTAACAAATGAATATAATACTTTGAAAAAAATTTAATAATTACAATAAAGAATAAAGTAATTTCCGTATATGGTTAATAATTACACTAGAGAATGAAGTATTTTTCGTATATGATATATATCTTATTAGTATATGATTCGTATGATCAGTATATGATTAGATATAAGAAATTAAATTTAATAATTTATACAAAATAAATTATTAATTTTATTCTTGACTTTTAATTTATGTTGATGCCCCATTACAACAAGTTATCTTTTCAATTGGATGCTTCATCATGTACATTTTCTTTTTCATTTTCAAATCTATATATGTTTGTTACTCTGCTCAACAACAATAATAATTCCATAAAAGCAATGAACAAATTGTATGCTTTATTAAGGACGGAGTCC
>CATIWK010140751.1:0-27442 GCA_949634005.1 Mallotus japonicus | reverse complement strand
TTGTACTTTGTTATAAGATCTTATTTTATTAAATAAAGTTTTAATTTCTTGGTATTTTCATAAGTTAATTTATGTGTGTTTTGTATTTAAGGCTTGCTACGGGTTCTGGTTATAGTAATTCCCGTTCCCTAGCGCCGGTCATGACTTCCCGGTTTGGGTCGTGACAATTCGGGTGGCGACTCCATCTCCGATTAGGCTTTAAGACCTATTTTGTATTTCCTAATGGGCCTTGAGCTCACACAGTGTCATGGTCGCCAACACTTGGGCACGCGCTAAACTCCGCTGCCTACATATACATTAAGATTGGGCAAACTAAGTATGTGCAATAAAAAAAAATAAAATTATTTGATAGCATATGTAATTGATGAATGGTTGAATGCTATACTAAATTACTAATCTTATCAAATTGTTTAGTGCATAATAATTAATGAACAAATTAAAGAAAAAATATACAAAGAGAAAGAGGTGAAGTGTGGGTAAGGAGAAAGAAATAAAAAAGAGAGGTGAGGTATGAAGCTTTGGAGACATAAGCCAAAAGTGAAATTTAAACATAGCAAAAAGATAAAATAAGAAAAAATTAATGCACATACCCAGTTTTCGAACCCGTTCTCTAATGACGGTTTCTGGGAACCTCCGTGGAATCTAGTTGCCATACAAGTGTATCCCGACTTTTATCTGGGTGGCGACTCCATATCCGATTAGGCTTTAAGACCTATTTTGTATTTCCTAGTGGGCCTTGAGCTCACACAGTGTCGTGGTCACCAACACTTGGGCGTGCGCGCTAAACTTCGCCGTCTACATATACATTAAGATTGGGCAAACTAAGTATATGCAATAAAACAAAAAAAAAAAATTATTTGATAGCATATGTAATTGATGAATGGCAGAATGCTACACTAAATTACTAATCTTATCAAATTGTTTAGTGCATAATAATTAATGAACAAATTAAAGAAAAAATATATAAAGAGAAAGAGGTGAAGTGTGGGTAAGGAGCAAGAAATAAAAAAGAGAGGTGAGGTATGAAGTTTTGGAGACATAAGCCAAAAGTGAAATTTAAACATAGCAAAAAGATAAAATAAGAAAAAATTTTATTATTTGGACTTTCTATAAGAATTATAATAATAGACTATTAAATTATTATTATGGATTCACTAAAGATCTACAAAAATTTTACATATTTTATTGTTTTGAGGATGACCCATTAAGAAAAAAATATATACATATTATTTTTTTCAATAATATATATTATGCCCCTACCCATAAAAAAAAATTAATATAATATGTATTATATTATATTAAGTTAAAAATAAAAAAAAATTAAGCTACAAATCTTTTTATTTTGCGGTTTAGATACAGATGTGAGAAGATTGGTCGTTCAATCTTTATCTCTTTTTTTTTTTTTTCAGAGTTAAAAAAACAACTCACTATACTGATATTAACAAATAAAAAAATTAAGCTACAAATCTTATATTATGATATAAATACGGATGTGAGAAGAATGGTGACCTAATTTAAATTGTTAATATTTTTTTTATATAAAATTTCAAACCATTAGAAAAAAAAATACTGAATTAAAATGAAGTATTTATTGAAAATTCTATGGGAATTGTTATAAGCACATACTTTTTTAAAAAAAGAAAAAGAAAAAGAAAAAGAATTTTTTTTTTTTCAATATCAGATTGCTGTATCCAGCACAGGACAATGAATAAAGCATAAAATCATAGTACAGAGCATAGAGCATGTATTTTCAACACAGCCAATTTCCGTAAAATGCCCACTTGCAACTTTTCTTTTTAAATGCTCAAATCTAACTGCAAATAAATTCTTGAGGTCCCCCATTCACATTTCGTGCTTACAAGTCATGCCCTTGTTCATTAAGGTTGGCTGCCATTGCCAAACTGGTTACAATTATTTTATTATAATTTTTTTTTAATTCACACATATATATACATGCACGCCTGTACAAAATTAGCGAATGAAAAAACTAAATTGAAAGAGGATAAATAAAAATTATGCAACACAATTATTGTATATATAATAGTTGTATCCTAATTGTTAATCATGATTAAAGAAAATTAGATAAAATTCATTGTATTAGTTCCTTATCTTGATACAATGAGTCATTTGTTTCTTGATTATGCACAAATAAAAATATAATAATTGATTCTATTTTGATGTATGACAAAAAGTATATAGAAGTGTTTTAAAAGAAAAGAGAATTTTTTTTTTAGTAATTACCTCCTATATTTGATAATTATAATAATTCAATTAATTCTGATTGAGCTGGATGAACATTATAAAAACAGTAAAACTCTCGTAACGTCTATTTTTAATACATATAATTTGAATTTAAAATTTTATTAAAAAATTTAAATTTTTTGCTACCGAAACCAGTAAAAATCCATAAGAAAAAAAAATTATGGTGAAGGATTCTATGAAGCATCGACACTTCAAACAGGGTGAAGTATCCGTGTCGGACACTTTTTGGACACCGACATGCGCTCGACACGTATTTGACACGACTGGACATGTGTTCTATTATTTTATTATTTTTTATTTTTAGGATACGGAAAGGATATGACTGGGACACGTATAGGACACGGTATGACACTTTTAGTACACGGCAGGACACTTTTTAGGAAACTTTATAGCTCCATTTTTTTTTTATAAGTCATGTATATTGACACTTTTTATGTTTGCCTTATATATGACAATGATAGATAATTAATTAAATGATTATAATAATTATATAAATATTTTAAAAGTTAAATATTTATATAATTAGTGTGAATTATTTACTTATAGAATTGAAATTAATTAATTGATGGTTTTAATTTATATAGAATATATATTATTTAAAAATATATTATTTTAATATATACAAACCAGTTTTTGTTTTATCACACTAGCTTCATTTTTTTTAACAAATTATTTTTATATAATAAAAAATAATATGGAATATATATATATACCAAGAAGACAAAGATTCACGGGCCCACAACAGCTTTGAACGGCTTAAAATTATTTACTTTTTTATATTTTACCATAAGAACACGGACATACGATACGATATTGACAGGATGATTTTTAAAATTTAAGGATATGATATGGACGAAAAGGACATGACTGGAACACATTATATTTTTAATATCATAACGTGTCCCGTCTATATCATATCTTTAAATTTTAAAAATCGTCCTGTCGATATCGTATCGTATATCCGTGTTTTTATGGTAAAATATAAAAAAGTAAATAACTTTAAGCCGTTCAAAGCTGTTGTGGGCCCGTGACTCTCTGTCTTCTTGGCCCAATAGGCCCACACCCATCTTTCTCTCTCAGAAAAGAATTTTTTTTTTTTTTTTTTCATAATTTCGCCACTGCCATCACCTCTTCTCTTGTCTCTCTTCTTGATTTGTTTCTTCTCCACCTTCAAAAGGGCAGCTCCACCTCTTAATTTTTCTCTCTTTTTCTAAATCATCTATCCCTCTGTTAATCATGGCGGTATGTGTGCTCTCTTTCTTTTTTTTTTAAATAAATTATTTTCAAAAATAATTTTTTTCCTTATCTTTGTTTGCTTGTTTTTTATTTGAGATTGGACCCAATTGAGAAATGATTGTTTTTTCCTTTTTTTTTCTTCATTTATTGAAAATTTACCTTCTTTGAATTGAATTTGATGTTGGTTTGTTTCTTGGATGTAGATTTTGGTAAAAGATTGTGGCTTTCCCCTCTTTCCTGATATATTTTTGACATGATTGGTGGATTTGTTATAGAAATTGAATTTGGTTATTGAAGGATTTGATGCTAATCCCTTTCCTTTGTTGAATCCTTTTTTTTCTTTGCAGATTCTGATAAGGTGTAGAAAAAATCTAGTTAAATTCAACATTTGCAACATTTACTTTGTTTCCATATTCTATAATTTCATGCAGGAAATGAGGATTTATTTCCTTTCCTTTTTTTTATGTTGCATCTAAATTGCCATTTGTTGATTTGCTTCCTTGTGTTGATGCTCGTTGGTGCATTCTTTTTTTTTTTCCCCTCATTGGCAAAAGTTTGTTGTTCTTTTGATTTATTTTCCTTGTTGCCAACCAGAATTTAGTTACGTTTGTATAATGTGTTGGAAAAGGTTCTTTTTGTAAGTTGCCTAGTAATCGTGAAAATAGCTTACTGCTTAGCGTTGTGCCTGATTCAATTGTCTTTCTTGACTGCCAACTAAATTTGTTACTTGGTTCAATGAGCATGTGCGAATTGTCTTCTATCATAGTTTTGAAGATTGGTGTGATGGGTGTATTTGATATGTGAATGGTACATCCTACTCTAGGTTCCTAGCAGGAGGCTTGAAGCTCTGAGTAGAGGGGCTAAAATGTTAGTATTGTACACACGAGAGGTGGTGCGTTGTGTTTTGTTGGGTTATCGCCATTATTGGCTATTGCACTCTGTCAGGAACTAAAAGCTTCCTGGCACAAGCAAATTACTGTCTTCAATGAATGTCCTCCATTATTTCGCTGTGCTACCTTCTAGCACTTAGTAAGAGTTCATGAATCATGGTAAGACTTCGACCATATATTCCTCTACATTTGCTCAGTTCCTGTTATGTGTTTCTCTAAGATATGGTGATCACTGAGCAGTGATCTGAATAGAATCCAGCTAAAGTGGCTTTGTGGAAACACAATAAGAGTCAAACTAACATTAGTGAAGTTAAGCTCCTAAGGATGGTTATTTTGTAAATATTTATCTGTGTGCTATTGCTTTATCTATCTAAATTAAGTTTGTCCATTACAAGTCTATAGGTGAACATATTTCAAAATTCAGCTAGATGATTTCTGTCATACTTCTATCTGTTGTTCAGTGCTTAGCTCTGGTTGCAAATGCTTTTAAGCAGATGGATTTTCAGTGATTCCACATGCCGGTTCATATCTAGTGCACTCACTCAAAATATTTCCAACTATCTCACATGCCCAATTGTAACTTTTCTTGGTACAGTTTATATGGTCTCTATAGCTTCATGTTTGAGTGTTAAACACTATATCTGCTACAAGGTGACTATCCATAGAGGCTTGCATTATCAATATTAGTTATGTAAGAGTTACAATTTGATGCCAGCTCGAGGTCCTGTATATAAATCTAGAATGAAGCTAATTGATCAAATTTTCGTATTACACATTATTCGTACTGTATTTGGTACATAATATTTTGAAAGATTTCAAACATTTGCAGAGCATCATAAACTGCCCTCCATCACCAGGTAAGGTTTTGGATGCATGTTACATCATGTTGTCATGAGTTTGGTTGGAATGCACTTTGCATTCTTTGCGTGCTAAGTTTCACCTATCATTCTGTGACTGTCTTGTACTGAGATGACCACCTTTTCATTCAAATTTATTATCTTTTCAGGATAAGGGTCAACCCTTGCCGAAGTTTGGGGAATGGGATGTTAATGACCCAGCATCAGCTGAGGGATTCACAGTTATCTTTAACAAGGCTAGAAATGAGAAAAAGACGGGTGGAAAGCCTGACTCACCAGCAAAGGACAACTCTGGATTCAAGTCTGGCACTGCTACTCTTGGGAAGCCTCAGTCTGTAAGTTGGAACTTTTCCTAAACTGTACAAATAGTATTTTTTTTAAAAAAAAACTTTCAATCATCACACTACTCAACACTGCCAATCCCATGCCTTAACGCTTGAAGGTAAATAGGTTTTTGTTTGCCAAGGCCTGCAGTGAATGATACAGTTTTCTTAAGTTATGCTCCATGCTTTTGTCATTTGCCCCCTAGAGTTCTCTACAATTCAAATGATAAAATCAATTTTCAAACTTAGTTTCCTGGGAACTCAAATTCGTAGATTCATGGGAATTATTCCAGTCATTTAAATTGTTGTTGATGTCCTCAACTTCTCTTAAAAAGCTCCCCCAACATGCAGAAACTCAAGCATTGAATGTTTGCCACTACCCTAAAACACCATTAGATGACCTCCCCTGCTCTGCTCTGCTCATTTGTCCAATTGATTATGTCATGTTACAAAATTCATGAAAGCAGAAAACTCTTGTTGGTTAGTGTTCTATGATGAACTGTGGCATTTTCTTGCAGCATTTTTTCAGTTGTTTAGATGATGCTCTTGGTTGCCTTGGTCAAGGATCCTCTAGACAGATGACATATGCAACACCAAAAATATTGTGTTTGCTTAGCAGACATGTCTAACTCAAAAGTTGATATATCTGATTTGTGGCTGATTGTTTCGAACTGCATTATATTGCCTTGCAGAAAAAATGGTTTTGCTGCATACAAGCTGCTCCTGCAGAATAATGAGGTGGCTCTTGCCTTGTAAGAGCGCTCATGGGAGAGTACTATTTATCTATGCGTGGCCCTAGCTTTCCAGAAGACTGGAACTGTATTCAGAAGCTATGATGGGTCCTGCTGGAATCTGTTTGTTGTGACTTAAGCTTTGTGATGATGTAGGCTTGGGGAAGAATGTGATGATAGAAT
Organism: Mallotus japonicus; assembly: GCA_949634005.1. Lineage (NCBI taxonomy): Eukaryota > Viridiplantae > Streptophyta > Magnoliopsida > Malpighiales > Euphorbiaceae > Mallotus > Mallotus japonicus. The sequence continues at coordinate 20,960 of CATIWK010140751.1, read as the reverse complement.
AATGATGTTTAATATTTATATATACTGGTGGGTTATTATTTAGGGTTTCTACTTATTTTCTCCATTCCAGTGTTGACCAATCCATGAGTGAACACTGTTATGACAATTTGTTTTCTATTTTTTCTTAAGAGTGATGTCAATTTCTTGTGCATCCGTTTGCTTATACATAATGAAGCTCTCTTTTTCTTGACATGATGTTTACAAACCCCATTGTACATTGCTGAATTTGGTGATAATAAATGAATCAAGTGGCATTTTTGTTGTGCCTTTTGGATCCTAAGTTCTAGTCATTTTTTAGTGTTGTAATGAAGCAGAGGTTCAGGTTCAGCAAGTTTAATGAAGCAGAGGTTCAGGTTCAGCAAGTTTGTTGCTAACTTTCTAGAATTGAGCTTCATGCAAGCTAAGAAGTGGTAGTGGGGAGGGTGCATTTTTCCATGCACCACTTTTCTGTTGGCTGTTGCTGGCCATGATACATGGAATTTAGTATCTATTTTCAATGTTGATTGTTGATGGCAAAATTGTTTAGCGATTAAGCAACAATTTAAACCAAAAATTAAAAGAAGAAACTTTCAGAAGTTACTGTGGGTGATGACAATGCTATTAATAATGCAAAAGATGCCCAAAAACAAGAAAAAAAGAAGGAAGGGGTTTGTTTCTCTACACCCAACAGATGATCACTGCTGCCATGAATTATTAGACTCTGGATATGCCTAGCTTTCGATCAAACAAGCGTCTCATGAGGTACATTTGAAGAATACTGACTCCAACTAAGGCAGCTGATTCAAACATTGCCTTGTGCATTGCTCTCCTGCTCATGTTATCATTCACTGCACTCCATTCATATCCAAATTATTTAGATTCTCTTCACTCTAACAATGTAAATCAAAAGAGCAAGGACTAAAACATAAAAGCAAAGTTGTTAAATTTTCCTTAATCACAAGTTATTAACATGCAACTACAAGTGTAGCTCATTTGACAGAAGGAAAAAAATAAAAGGATAACTCAAAGGTTGGCTCAATGGCACAAGCTCCACTGAATTTCTACGTGAGAATGTTGTATAATGGAATTCTACGTTCCATAGCGAAAGATTCCGGTTCGAATTTCATCAGATAAATTTTTTTGGGCTAGCACCAGTCAAGAAATACCAACGCAGTCCCACATTCAATATGACGAGGGATACTTTGTGGTTGTGAAAAACAAAATTCTTGCCTCTACCAGGTGTAATACACCTAACGATGTGGATATACATGTTTTTATTGATCAAGTGCTTTACACTTAGATTTTATATCATGCATTATGTGTTATGCATTCAACCATAGGGTGTAATACACCTACTAAACAATCTTAAAAAGAGGAAAAGTACCTATTGCTTGGCGGTTAGTCTGAGCCTCTAACCAACGTTGTTCAAACTGGATGCTGAAAAGAGCTTCTTCTAGCCTTGATATCTCATTCAACAAAGGGGCCAAATGTTCTGCAAAAATTACAGATTGTTATGATCTTTTAAATAGCTGGAGTCTTTGTGAAAAGCTCAACTGGCTAATAAAAACAAGAAGATAATTATGAGAAGAAAAACAGGCAAAAGGGTCTTAATCTCAATGCAGCAGGACAGGGCTCTCACCATCTTTTGCATGCTGATCATAGTATGTGACGTGACCAAGATGAACATCAAAGTCGACTGTTACAAGATAAGGAGACTTGTTGGTGAAACAGAAGCGGTAAAGCCCTTTCTTGTACACAATAAAATCATATTTTTCACTTGTCTTATCACGCAAATCATGAAGCTGTTCATCAGAAGGTCCCTTTATCTGATAGATAAATTCAGTAGCCAATTAAAAATACATGTAAAATATTAATGTCACATAAAATTCATGCTTAGAACTGCCTCATTTTCACCCTTGTCAATGAATATTGAAAAGGATGCAAAAGATACAGTTAAGTGCATGTTCAATAGACTGTAGAAGAAATGTATACATTTTTTTTTCTTCATTATTGTACCATATATTCTCATTACATTATACTAAATTACACAATAGTATGTCAAGGAGTCTTTAAGTAGTATTTTCTCTGCAAGAGCATCCTGACGTGCAAGGTTTAAATCCTGCCATCATCAAATTAAAAGGAAATGACTGCTCCTATTATACAGTTCATCGATGCCTAAATCATATGATCTCCAATTAACCCAAAAAAAAAAAATGACATGCAATTAACCAAAAAAATTACACAATGGTGTATCATGTTATATCAATTTAGTTTAAATTAGAAACATTAAAGAAAAAGAAAAGGAAAAGGAAGGAAGGACGCATGCATGCATACCACAAGATCAACACCTTTGTCTGCAACATGAGAAGGAGAATTAGATTTGATGAGTACAAAAGATATATAAAGAGTGTCTCCTCCACTTTCCACCTTATAAGAAACACATTCTTCTTTGTCTATAACAAATCTAATCCCACATGTCCCTTTCATCTTCCATAACATTGATATCATGATCACCATTGCTATATATCTCAACACACACTTCTCCATCTCCTACCCTACAAAATATATGTTTTTACTAACTCAAATATTATTATAATGAAATCATATTAATTAGATCCACTGAAGGAAAAAAAAAAAAGAGAGGAAGAATTTTTTTTTTTTAAAGTAAAAAGATAGAGTTTTAGTTCTAATTTTGTTGAGTTTCAAAGGTTGTTTTAGTTCTGTTACCAACAGATAAGAGAGGAAGTTAAGATCTTAGTTTGACTGGGAGAGGGTTTTTAACCTTCAGAAGACGGAGCTCACTTCACATTTTATATGGTTAATTTTGGTTACATATAACTAAATAAATCTTTTTATTAATCACTATCATATTTTTTTGGTTTAATAGACCGCAAATATACGTTTATTACTCATCATAAGAGTGATAAACTCCCACCAATATTGATAAATGTTTCTCACAAATTAAAATATCAATCAGACCGTCTCAAATGACTAACATTTTGTTAATCATTATCATGCACCTATTTATAGAAAGAAAATATTTGATATAAATGATATCACCACATAGATGATAATTCCAATGTATTTGGCTCATTATTGTTTAACTATGACTTTTAAGATGAAATTCTTTTTCCAACATTCATTTTAGTTAAAATCATAAACAAGCAAGTGTGCACTTTGGCTTTTATTTATCATTCATTTTGCATTTTTTTTTTTTTGGGTACAACTGGAGGCAAAAAGCTTAAGACTTAACCCGAAGTCATTTAAGAGTGAACAACTCTAACCATATCATGAAGAAGTCATTTGCGAAGACCGGAGGGAGGCGTGAAAACACGATGACATCCAACATCAATAGAGCTAGCAATGGAAGCCACAAATAAAATCCGCTGGGAAGTTAGCTTCTCTAAAGACAAGCATCAATTTGACATACATTCCGATCTCTTAGCAGCAGGCTTACAATACCTTTAACCAATGATGAGTGAGCATTGATGATTCCAAATAGATTCTAAATTAGCTGAGTAGCATTAAGGCTTACATGTTTTGCATTTAATATTGTTGGAAGTATTGAAGAGGCGCAGGGTTCACAGCTGCCTCTATATTTATCACATTTTAGGATAAATGCAGTCAACAACAAATTGGAGTATAACATTTTTATTGCCAACATTTATTCTTTTAAACTGCAAAGAAACATTCTTTCATCACACAAAACAACTGTTTCCATTGCAGTACAAGAACACAACTAAACAACCTACACTCATCTTAAAGACCAACATAGCTAGCAAGTGTTGAGATTGAAAAGCAAAAGTCTCCTTTAATGGCTCTTTTCTATGAGTACTGCAAAATTTCTTCCAGATTCAAGATTTATCAACTAACCAAAATACTTGTATCATTGCCAAACAAAGTACCTCAGAAAACACTATAAATTGAACCAGAAGCAAAATTCAGGAGGAAAGACAAAATCAACAACAAACCCACATGTTTATCTTAAATTAGTTGAAACCATGGTAAAAGAAAAAAAAAAGATAAAAAACAGAAGATAGAAACAAAGCGAAAAGGGAAAAAAAAAAAAAAGAAGGGTATAAAGTAGAAACTAAGTAGAGGACTATTTCCGGCACAAATACTTTACAATGTATGTGCAAAAAACTGAAGTTCTTGCACCGAATGCAATCTATCTGAAAAAATTCCTGTAGTAAGTGTTCGTGTGTGCCACTATCTAGCTGTTTCCTTTTGGCAATCCTTTTGTGATTAGTTCATATCTTCAAGAGGTTTGTTTGTGTTTTTCTTCCCCAACTAATGTACATGACTAGGGGGGCTTGGTGCATTTGCTAATGTCAAAACTGATGGATGTAACTACACTTGATGTGGGCGGTCCAAAATATACAAACAAACTTAGCATCTTTCACTCATAACTACACCACTAGGGATGGCTGTAAGATCTCTCTCCTCCAACGCTAGCCTCTTGTGCAATCGCTCTTGATGCTCAGCAAACTCCATAAACAAATCTCTCCGCTGCTTGGCAATCTTGTATTCTTCCGATCCAGAACAGACAATCTTTAAATCCTTGCAAACCCCATTTTTACTATTCTCTAGCTTGTCCTACAAATGTAAATGCAAAAGTTAGCACAGCAGATAAAGAAAAGGGAAAGTTCAATATCTAGAACTTAGCTTGTGTGATGTCATATAATAAGGTTGCATCACCTGAGAATCCAAAATCATTTATGGTCTTCTAAATTTAATTTCAAAATTCAATTTTCTCAGATGTATGTTTAAGTTTGGGGTGCTAGGATCAATTAGATATGAGTTGTCTATTTATTAGCCTTATGTGAATATGATGCAGCATACTTTTGAGTTTTAAACTAGAAAATAGACATGTAATATGAGAAATGCCACACGAGTATTTCTCAGAAAATAGTCATGATATTGATATGGCATCATTCACCAAATTTTTGGCTTCTAGTATTTGGCTTTATCTTATTTATCATTTTTTTGATAAATGCAAAGAAAAAAACATTCGGTGTTTTTGGACACATAGTATTAATATTAACACAAGGGATGGCAACAATTTAAACTAACACCTTAAAGTTGAGAATATAATTGATATCATTAAATGCAGAGGTTACCTTTTCGAACTAACCCCCCCCCCCCCAAAAAAAAAAAAAAAATAAATAAATAGAAGCAATAGACACAAATATTGAAGTACGTTTTCCCCTACTAAGGAATCAAGACACTTACAAAACTTGCTTGATATCTAGGCATCAAGTTCCCAAGTAGCACCAAATATGAAGCATGGCCAAACATCTTCGCATTTATCACCCATGGCCTGTGCAGAGCAAAAGAAGCTCAACAAAGTTTTTTTCAAGTAACAAAGCTAAGTTTTTGACAATTCAAAATGGCACAATTGCCCACAACCTAAAATAGATATTCTTTCATAATTAAAATGCCCAAACAGCCATTAGCCGTTCTAGTAAATAAGTTGTCGAGTAGGGAACGGAAGAGAACTATGCCATTTGAAATTCTGAAAATGAGCAGATGGAAAATAGCACAAGCACAATGGGAAAAAGATATTTGGCTAATTTTACACAGATAAACTATTAAAAGCTCTATCAAACCGACTAACATGTATCATATAATGAGTCCAAAGGCATTAAATGTACCGAAAATACAGAGAAAAGATTGATATACATAATAAGTACGAAACTATTTAAAAGTAACAAGTATCAATAGAATTAGCTCTATTGTAGACTTAATTTTAAAATTACTGAGACTATAATTTAGGATTATACCTCCCTCTTCTTGACATGATGATGTGATCTGGACTACATAAAAATTCACATAATTTCTGGAAACTCTTCTCACAGTCCAACACAATAGCCCCATTCGTGTATGTCTCTGATGACAAACTTGGGAAAACATATGCTCGAACTGAGACTGAAGTCAGTCTATGTATGAATTCCACAATCATTGAAGGGGACAAATCCTTATCCAGATTGTCAATCACCACTATATACTGATTGCTAATCCCTCCAACATCAACTTCCTCTTTAATTCTTTGAGCGTGGTCAAAAATCTTCTCTGACGATTCAAACAAAGAAAGAAGCATGAAATAGCGTTAGTACATAGACTATAGCAAAGCATCCAAGGCCATATAAATTTATTTGAGGAGACTTAAATAAAAGGGTATGTAAAAGAAAATGAAATCCAAGCCCCTAAGTGCTAGGATTCAATCCCAAAGTAAAACAGAACTGTTTTCTTTGAGGTGCAATGACGACTTGAGCAACATACAGCAATCACGCCTACTTAAAGAAAGGTATCATGAACCCTAATGAATAACAAGTGAAATAACCCCAACAAAAGCCTGATTTAGCATTCCAAACAGAATTTGACACAGCTCTAAATGGTGAAAACAAACCTTCAGAAGTGCAACTATTACTCAAGGACTGGCTCTGGCTGGCACACTTTTTTTCCTATCAAACAGGCAAAAAACATCATAAGAAGTAGCTAATGAAAAAAAAATCCAAATAATCTTATACATAAAACACTTGCCAGATTTAACTGCTCTGTAAGCCCTGACTTGATCACCATAGCAGCAGTTCGATTTTTAAGTTTCTCCCTGACAATCTTGGTGAAAATGGCAACATTAGGATCAAGCAGTGGATTAGACTGAACAAGACATACATTTTCTATTTTCTTGTTAGCCAAACACCCTTTAAATGGACCGTGTTCCCAAACAACCATAAATGTGCACATGCATTGCTCCTCTCCATTAGCAAAACAATGATCCCTGTAAATCACCTGTTTAGAAAAAAAAAACCTAAACATTAACAAAATCAAATCAGAAAATTTCATCAAATGCAATATCGAACTGTTACGAAACTTACATCATCGACGACGGCGTCATAGAAGCGGACGTCGAAGTCAGTGAACGAATGAGCAGCGCAAACCGCCGTACCTGCACTCAAATTTTTGCACTCTTTGTCCTGTAACTGAACCGAAACCGGTCTAAACCGCCTCTCAAAGATTGTAATCTCTTGTATAGAGTTAAAGTTTTCTGGCAGGAAAACAATGTCGTCGTCGTCGCTGAATTTATCGTACTTAACCTTCAATTTTTCTCCGTTAAGGACTGGACGGACGCTGTACCATGCGTCGTCGGGGACGGCGCGGTACTCGACGTCGTAGCTCGGTGGAGTGGTGCCGGAGTTGAGCTCGACAAACGACATTTTCAGAGAAAGTAGAAAAGATGTGTGTTTTTTTTTTTTTTTTACCAAAAAAAGGTGTCGGGTAGTGTTATCCAAAAGCACATGCTTTTTTTTAAGCTTTTTGGTGGCGTCTCTCTGTGTTCCGTGGCATGTTTAGCCGTTTGTTTTTTATTCGTGTCAGTGCTCTGACACCACTCAGTCGTACTGGGAAAACGTTGTCGTTTTGAGAGATGTGTGCATTTGGTGGTGAACCGGGGGTTGGCCACAGTTCACTGAACCGCCGGTTTTGAACAGTTCACAGTTCCACCAAAAATGAAACTAGATCGTGCCTTCAGTTGAAGGTCGGTTCCGGTTCAATTGGTTCCAGTTTTAGTTTGATTTGTCAGTTCAGTCGGTTTGATAAATTGATTTTTTTTAAAAAAATTTCGATTTAAACCAGAATCGCCTGTTATGAACAAACTTTGAACCGGTTATTCAGATTTTTAGCCTGTTCGAGGCTAGTTTTAGTCCCGATTTGACCAGTGCAATTTCGAATATGAACCGGCATGAGGCCAGCCTTAGGTGAACGCTCTATCCAATTATTAAAATGAAAATATTTTAAAATTTAAATTTATTTTTTTAAATAATAAAGTCTAAATTATATGTTTCATCAAAGAAAAACAAAATGTCTAAACTGTATGAATGTTTTTAGTATGCTTAAAAACTTACAAAATTAATTAATTATATAATTTAATTTTGTTAATTTTTTGGATATTTTTTGATTAATAAAAAGGTTATATGATTTAAATTTTGATGTACTACACAATAGGAGGCAATTCTCCCTTTAAAAATACGACGTCAAGAATCAAACCTTACACTTCAAAATACTTTTGGATAGAAATTATCACTTGATTACTTCCTTTTGGAGGAATTAATTATTTGGATATTTAACATAAATCCAACTGAATTATTTTTACTTGCGTCATGCACGGGAGGACCCGATATCAAATTTCCTACCCCTTTGTAATTGGAAAACAAAAAAAAGAACGACTGAATTGATTTGACAAAAAACTAAAACAAAGAAATAAACTTTTTTAAAAAATAAAATTCAATTAACCAGAATTCATGAATATGCTGATAATTGCATACCATTTGCATCAGAAGCACCCAAAACAATTGCTTGCAATTGAGTATAATGAATACAAAAAAGTAGTCTTTATAAAGTACAGATTCTACTCATTAATGTTATGCAACCATTATCAAGAAATTCCCAGTAAATTTCTACTAATCATGAGTTTGGGATGAAGGTGAAAGGAGAATAAAAAAATTTGCTAGCTACAACTTACAACAAAGCTAGCTAATATTTTTGGGAAACAAACATTAGATGAAAAATGAAGGCAAGACCGGTGATGCAAAGCTGTATGATACGTTAATGGAACTAGTCTGCCTCACTTGAATTCATTCCCTCTACGCCAGTCTTAGTATGGCTGCTGTATACGCTAAGGGCATTTGAACTTATAATGAAATATCTTTGCCAAAAAGTCCAGTTATTCCCTTCCCCGGGTCGCTTTGCTTCACAATTGACTCCCCAACCAAAACCTGCAGTGAAACAGAATAGATTAAACATTTACTGCATTTTATCCATTATAAGCTTAGTCACATAGATTAACGTAAAAAATATTTTCCAAGTTTATAGTCAAATTTCTGCACTTGAGCTGAGCATGCATGATACCATCAGTTCGAATGCAAATGTGACCATGTAATATGTGACCGGACAATGAAGTGTATTTTGGTTCCAGTCAGTTTCTATTAGCAAATATGGACAGAACTCTAAAAACATAGTGAAGTGTTGAATTTAAGGAGTTTACCGCTTTCACACCAGCTTCTTGTACATAAGCAATATCTTCAGGAGTAAATAGGCCAGATTCCCCAACCACCTGAAGAGTCCAAGGAAAGAGCCCAAAAAAAAAAAAAAAATAGTAGTTCAGAACATCAAGTGAAGAATTGAAAGCCTATTTTGCCTCTATCCACAAGAAGGGGAAATGCATACATGTATTTTAGCAAAATCAATCCAAACCCTCATAGAGATACTTACAATTATGTCTTTTTGTCGAATAAGTTGACCACGCTCTCCTTCAAGAAGCTTCCTTGTATTACTGATATCAACCTCAAATGTTTCTGAGAGCAAGCAAAGAAGGTGTTGGTAACTGATATAATTTGCAAAAGGAACCAACAGAAGCATGTATGGTATTTGAAAAAGTTTGCAAGGAGGACAGCAACTTCCAAAAAAAGATTTTGCAGATGCTGAAAAACCTTACCAAGGTTACGATTGTTGATACCAATTAGTTCAATACCATCTATTCCAAGAACACGATCCATTTCTCTCTCATCATGTACCTACAAACAAACAACGAAAGCAAAATAATGCGATCATGCTCAAAACTAGAAAATTGCAAGTGGAAAAAATAATAGATAATGGGAGAAAAGCAGAGCCCTAATCTCTAATCTTTATGGAATTAAATACAACCAGAAGCTGTAATACTATAAAAAAGAAAAAACTGAATGATAAAAAAATAGTCACCCAGCACAAATCTACAGAATGTCAATAATTAGTTGTAACTTATCTATGTTACCGATTTTATATTTTTAATAATGTGAAACGAAATTTGATTCTTGAAATAATTAATGGATATCTAGGATATGTTTGCTAAATTGTGCTAGCTGAGGCTGGAAGATCCCAGACAATTAGGAAAGCACAAGGCATTTGATTAGATTGACAATATCTTCCAAGGAAATTGCCAATAACGAATTCCAGTTGCAAAAACATCATCCAAGCGATAATATTGGAGCAGTAACTGCCAGTACATGCTGAACATGATAAGTTGATGCATGGCAACTAATTTAAACAAAACAAATGGTAACTAATAAATCTCTTGTATTTCCTTTTATTTCCAGGACACCAGAACTCAGATTCAGATGAATCATCAGGATCTTGAAAAGGTGGTCTTTTTGATTTACTAAGAAACTTTTTTAGTTAATAACAAGTCTCTTTTGAGGTTATAGCTATATACTTTGACCATTCTATCTAGGCCATGTGCATGCACTTTCCAGGATTAAAAATGCAAAAAACTAACTTGATGAGGGGATGTTAATTTGCACAAGAGGGATGTTGCCAAATGTTAAATTGTCCTCATCTAGGACAGTTTTTTAAAATCATCATTAGAGGAAATAAGTTTTCTTAAGCCATCAAACCCGAGAAATATCACACATTTGCTTATGAGATTCAAAGAAAATTTGGTACTTGCATTAAATTGGTATAATTTTTAAATAAAAGCTCAGAGTAAAATCAGTTAATCACAAATTGAAAAATAGCTAATAATGTTTTGTAGAAAAGTTGGACAGCAGTTTTAGTCAAATTTTTAAATAAAAGCTCAGAGTAAAATCAGTTAATCACAAATTGAAAATAGCTAATAATGTTTTGTAGGAAAGTTGGACAGAAATTTTAGTCAAAAGCATCAAATTCTTGAAAACAAGCACTTTAGACAAAAGTAAAAATATATGTAAAAAATACAAAATATATGTAAAAAATACTTAACACACTTTATATCATATGTAAATAATTTAAAAAAAAAAACATATGCAGCAGCAACATAATTGAAGTAAAAGAAAAATTACACAAACCTCAACGAGTGCTGTTAAACCAAACATTTTGCAAATCTTAACCATGTATTTGATGTCAAGATCAGGCAAAACTGCAGCAATTAAAAGAATGGCATCTGCACCTTTAACTCGGGCATAGTAGATCTGCCATGCATCTATGACAAACTCTTTGCACAGAAGTGGGCACTGCATTGTTTGGTAGCAATACATCATGTTTTATAATTGATGTCATTATAGAAAGCATGTGGAACAGATTAGATACAATTGTGCATACAGCGACATCCAAATTCACAAACCTTTACTCCTGCATTCCTTATAGCCACCAGATTTTCAAAGCTCCCCTTAATTTATAAAAGCAAAAGAAAGTTAGTTTTAGTCACAAAATTGAAGTTGCAGCAATATCCACATAACACATGATCCATAAATGAAAAGAAAATAAAAGAAAACAAAAATATGATTCATATACAAGATAGAATGGCCAAAAAAATGGTTCAAAACGAAAAAGCATGGCCAAAAAGATAGCATGCTTACCTTAAAAAACTTTTCATCGGTCAAAACACTGAGACATGCAGCACCACCTTTCTCATATGATCGGGCAATTTCAACCTATCATGAGAACAAATTAGATTAATGATGAGATTAAAAAACAAATAGAATGTAAGAACACTAATATTTACCACCCAGACAAACCAAGTGCAAGTGAATAGCTCTGTTTATGTATGAAGTGACAGAAGGCTTAGTTGGAAAAGATGAAGAATTACTATAAAAACAAATTAATCACACCCTGAAATATATCAAATATTGGGAACTATGCAAATTTCATATTTGTAGACAAGAGTCCTAATCTAAGGCTGTCCATACTCAATGTTCCCAGAGCCAGCTGCACCCTAATAGAATCCAACTTAAGAGAGCCAGAGTGGGAGTTTGAATGGAAATTAAAGAAATGAAGTCCCTAATCCTTGTATTCTGCAGTTGGGGGTAACCAGTGGGTGAGGGTGGGAGCAAAAATTCAAATTAGATATTCAATTTAAATTCCCTTGTTTGTTAATAAGTGTTGTGGGCTTCAGCATGTACTCAATTCTGTAATTAATTAAAAAACTTTTGCACACATTGAGGCAATTCCAATCTCATAAGCAATTAAAAAGACCACAAAATATCCATCAGATATTCAGAAAATTCAAACAGAAATTTTCTGAGTTGCAATGAGCCAAGATGTGCACTTTACTCTGAACATCTTGACAGGCAACGGATTTACAGAATCTCAATAACAAGCATGGATACACCAAAAATCATAAGATATATACTGATGCCAGATAACATGGCAAGTAAAGCACAGGCTAATAATGAAACAAGATTAAAGAACATATTAACATGTTTCCGCAGATAGAATCTATTGAGCAGGTAAACTCTGGAAAACACCAAAGACATCATGTAAAGGCCAATAAATATGATAGAAAATGCAAGGGGAATAAAGTATAACAAAAACGGTTTGTATTTACCGGATCAAAGTCCTCTCGCAAAATTCCCCTACTCGGAGAAGCCTTCTTTACTTCAGCAATCAAACCAGGAAATCCAGTTCGAACATTAGCTGCTTTAAGAGCTCCAATAAAATCTCTAGTAGGAGGAGCATTCTCTAAAGATTTCTTCAGAACTGAAAGAGGCCTTCTCTCTTTCAACTACCAAAAAAAACACACAAGTAAAGACAATCCCCACCATCAACACTAAACTGGAAACTCCATTAGAACAAAGTTTTTTAAAAACAAATCCGCAAAAAGAACAAAACTTTAAAAAAGAATAACTACTTGAGAAACTTCAACATCTTTATGCCATATGATTTCCTCAAGAATATTTCTGGGTGTATTGCCCTCACTCTGTATACGGAACTCAAAGGGTCCAACATAATGCAAAGGCGGACCAGTAGGCGGCCTTCTCCTAATTCTAATCCCTTGGCTTGCAGCCACTTCATTTTGAAGCATACCCACTTCCCATTCCTTTACTTCAAGCGCATTTGTGATCTCCTCTTTCGCCAGCACAGCCTCCTTCGTCTCCGGCTACAAGATTTCGACAACCCCATTCAAAAAACTATATATAATTATTAAAAAAAAAAGGAAAACGTATCTGAAGCTATACCTGTTGAGCTCTAATTGAAGGAACAGAGAAACGATTGCTGGGTCTATGGAGGCTAGCTGAGCGTCTGATTGAGAAGGTGGGTCTGAGATATAGATGAGGAGAGGTCCTTAGAGAAAACCTATGAGGAGAAACCAATCCTTCCATTATCCTGCAATTTCGCAGCAGATGTGAATTGGGTATGGCTCGAAACAGAGATGGCGGGTAGGTGCTGTTTGGCTTTGGCTGTGGCCGTGGGCGGTGTCTGGATGTTATGGTTCTGTTCTTTTGGTACAGTAACTCCACGTGGTTCTCATTGATAATGTGTTTTCATTGGGCTACTGATATAGCAAGTGACATTTTTATTTTATTTAGGCAGGCACGAATTCAACCATTGAGTCTATGGATGGTAAGTACGAGGGAGCACTTAGGAGAATTTTGAAGATTATTATTTTCCTAATTGGTATTAAATTTCATTAATTATAATTTATTTATATATTAATATAGTAACGATGATTATATATATTGTAGTCCCCCACGAGTAGGCCAAATGACAAAAGGTATAAATATTCAGTTTGAGGAGATTAGGGATCGAACCCCTCATCCCTATATCTTCTCCCCTTATAGTGTTGGGAATTAACCACTTGATTTATGAAAAAAAAAAAAATTATATATATTGTTTTATATATTTTTTTTCTTTAGCTTAATAATAGAAGTAAATTTATTTTTATTATATTTTTTTATATACATACATGTCTATAATATTCAATTTTTCAGGATATAATTTGATTCAATTTTCATTTTTTAAATTTATATATAAAAACATAGAATTATATCAAATTATTTCTCTAATTAATTTGATTTTGTATACTTTAACTTTTATTCGATTATGAATTTCGGTACTATTTAATCTTCTTTCATCGTGTACTCAGCTTTAGTGGCAAATGATATTTAAATTAGGAATTTATTTATAAGTGCAAAATAATCTACATAACTATTTCACATATTATATTATAAATATAATTCAAATATATAATGTGTGATGAAATTTCAAACGTATCGTTTAATATGTCTCCCCTGAAATTCAAATTTTAAAAAGTATGCACATATAGATATATAGATGAGGAGAGTAGGGTTCGAATCCTCGTCCCCTTACTCTGCCTTTGTGATATAAAAAATTAGTATTTAAAAAATACAAAATTAAGGTTTTCAAGTTATGATTTTCTTTTCAACCTACTTAATTTGTTAATTTAACTTTTATTTAGCATTAAAAAATAACTTTTTAACTTTGATCACTATCAATAGGGAGTGGAAAATGGAGATGGAAATTGGAAGCAAGTATTTAGAATGTAAGTTTCCCATCACAGTTTCAAGCACATGGAAAATTAGTATGATCAAGCAAAATCTAAAAAGAAGCACTGTGTTATCAAGAAAAAATTTAGTGCCATTGACTGACTCAAGTTTCAGCTACAACAAAAACAATGCCTGACAAATCCACTACCTTCATTAGACAAAGCCTCTGGCCTCAACTTCTTATATTTTTGGCTTCAACCTCTAAGAAATATATATCAGCACTGTGGATATATGAACTCAGCTCCACTTAAGTCACTCAATGAGCTAGACCTAGAGACAAGAGACACAACCATGAATAGATGAAAGTATTCATATAGGACACTCATTTGAACAGATTTCTAAAACCATCAAAAATTTTTAGAGCTCTCAATTCCCCGCTCCTTATATCTCTCAATCTTCTCCTAAGTACCTGTTGAACCATCGAAAAAAGAAAGATTAGGCAAGTGTAAACCATCTTTGTGAATGGTCATGAAAGCATATAATGTCACTTGTATGCATGTTAGAGTTGATGCTGCTTTGTTAGCTGACTGCAAGCCTAATGCAAGTGGACCCTGTCATATCTGTTTCTGATCCGTGATGCAAGATGTTATATGCACATGTGCACGGACGCACATCACAGAAAATGGATACAAACAATTAGCATTAGGAAGTGACACGGGGTAAGAGATGCATTTCATGAACAAACCAGGCCTAGAATATAGCATAAATAAGTTATCATTCAAAGAAGTACTGTTGCACTGCAGAATCAAGAGTAAGAGCAGTATTTATATATTCTTACATTTTGAGCGCGAAATAGTATTCTCCTCTCACTGTTACACAAGTCTACTGCTAGCTGTTTCAGGAACAGCCTTCTGTTAAGTTGCTTTGGAGATGTTACATCCAAATCCATTGACCCACTTTCCTATGAGGATACAATGATGAAGGAATTAGATAATCCAACCCAATGCATTCAATAAAATAAATTAATAAACAATGCTAAGTCATATTGTATTTCACATCAGACTGGCATGCAATGCATAGTTTTTTTTTTTTTTTTTTTTTAATTCATAGAGAGGTCAAATGACCTAATCACTGATGGAATACACAAGAAGGAGAAGCTCTTCTTTTTTAAGAAATTAATTCTAAATATCATGATGCCCTTAGAGAGAAGTAGTCACTGGACCATTTCCTCACTGGCAATGCATACTAATTTCTAAAGGCTAATTTTTAGTGTTGACAGTTTTTAAGTAATTAAGCCAGGAAGCTTATTAACTCTCAACATGGTGCCACTACTTAAGAGTATCTGCAGTATTACAACTTCCTGTTCTATTTCTTTGACTGTTAAGGAGTACATCATCAAGTCTAAAAATCAAAAAGAAATGAATGCCTGGTCTTAGTTTCATTAGCAACCCGAAAATATCCTAGGCAAGACGTTATGCTATTAGTGTTGCACTATAAACATTTCTCACCTGCAAAAATTTGGTGTATTTTGATATGCTTGACTCACAACTATCCAATATGAATTGTAGGGCTTGTTCCTCAATTTCTGAGAACCTGATATCCTTCTTAATGGTTGTCTTATTTGATGCTGCAGCAGCCAACTAAAGCCAAAGAAAAAATTTTAGATGTGTTATAAGATTTGAAAACTTGATTTCATAACTAACTAAATGCAGAAAGAAAAAAAAAAAAGAACAAACCTCTTCAATCTGTCTACTCATACCAGGAGGGCTGACTGCTAAATAAGCATATGCCAATAACTCCACTGGCCAACCCGTAATTCGAACAGGAAAACATTGAGAGCTGATTACCAAATAGAAATATTTAATGGTGCTCAGCAATGATCAGGAGATACTACTAATCTAATATGATGAAGTGAAAGAGAGGTATCTAGATTGCAGAATCTATAAAACTTGAATCTAAAACTCTTCTCTAACATGAATGGGCCCAAAGTAAATTAAAAGCTGATAATAAGGGATAGAAGCTGAATCGGTCTATCAGTACTCACGCTGACAAACCATGCTTCTTAAGAGCTTCTAGCTTCTCCTTGTAACATTTGTCGGATTTCTTCAGGGACAATGACAACTCTACTGAATCACTAGGATTGGTGCCTTCCCTTGGAACAAATCCATATGATAGCAATAGCTCTCCGTTAGATTTCTTTCCATACGATATGAACACCTGTGTCAATTGGCATCATCATTAGCTATCTCAAAATTGCATTGCATCTTGTTGTTTCTGCACTAACTTAGATAGGAGGTATTATTTGTTGGAGTCCAACAACCAGTTATTTCTGTCACTATTCCTAGCAACTTCAAATATTTGATGGAAAATCTTGTTTACCTGCTCACCTGGCTGGTACTGTCGATCTGTTGTGAAGACAACTCCTTGTGACGATTTATCATAATCCAGAAAGGTCTCAACCTGGACCAGGAAAATGCAAGATTGCTTATTAAAAATTAAATCATATTCCTAAACTGGACAACATACAGACTTATCAATGTACAGTACATACCTCACAACTATGATTAAGCATATCTGCCCATGGAACCAAGGCAACTCTTCCATCCATTGAAGGTAAACGAACCTACATTAAGACATAAAGAAAATCCAACACAAGCCACTTTTTTAATTCTCGTTTGAGGCCTAAAAATTAGCTCTTTTTTAATGCTAAAAAAAATCTCATGCGACTGAAGGAATTTTGTGAAAATAGTTCTGTTATTTTATCTCCTATTAACAATATATGAGTTATGCCCACACAGTTCCAGCAATATGAAAACAGTTTCATCATGCAATCGAAACAAAGAGAACATAAATAAGTGTAGAATAGAGAAGAAAAAGAAGTGAAAGGTAAAAATGCAATGCTGGTCGTCTTATAGCAACACTTAGTTATGACTTGATTTTACATGACGAACAACATTTTCTCCTATTTGCAGTGCCAACAGGTAATGAGCTTGTGAAGAAAATGTTGGAAGAAGTTTACTTACCAAGCGAGAAAAAAGAATGCCAAAGGACCACTTGAAAGTCTCCAAATTGAATACCTGAAACTCATGCAAAATCGAAGTCAACCAAGAATTTGTTGAAAGAAATTTCGACAATATCATTCAGAAAACAATCATGTACCTCTTCAGGAAACAAGTCAGGATACTTTGAAAATATCCTACTCCGTAAATCATTATATCTGAAAGGGGTTCAAGAGAAAGTCATGAAATCATACACTCAACCAGATCCACAGTCAGAGAAATGTTGAAATGAGAATAGAGACCAAATCATTAAAATGAACTAAAATACATAAATCTCTCAAAAACATTAGACTAATGAGATGAAGGCATACGTTCCGACAACGTTGTTAATTCTTTCAATTGCACGTTCTCTGATCTGTGAGGCTTCCAAGTACCTATCTAGTTCTGCACGTGTCCTGAAACGATATAGAGAGGCTGTAGAGGAAGAAACTGAGACAAGACCCTTTTCTGTTTAGAAGGAAAAAAAAACTCTAAGAAAGCTCCAATATGTGAATAACAGGAACTTTACCAGTACAAAAGTGAATAAGGTTGTCGAGGAAGTGCTGAGATATAATCACACCATCTTGAAGATTGCTGAAGATTTGCTTCACTAATCAAGTAGGTAGCAATTAAAGGCCAATCCGGTACAGAAAACTGTTTCAAAACTTCACCAGCCTCTTGACAGGTCCACTCC
Organism: Mallotus japonicus; assembly: GCA_949634005.1. Taxonomy (NCBI): domain Eukaryota; kingdom Viridiplantae; phylum Streptophyta; class Magnoliopsida; order Malpighiales; family Euphorbiaceae; genus Mallotus; species Mallotus japonicus. Next base: position 3,015 of record CATIWK010140751.1, on the reverse strand, counting down.
TACCAGCAATCAAGAACAGCTCTTACACAGCCTTTTCGAGTGGAAATGAATTCCATAAAATTTTAGGAATTTGGTCTAAAAAGTCAAAACTTGTCGTGTTCGAATCTAGTTTATTGACTCTATGGAATTGATTACACTCGAACCAAATTCCATAAAAAGTGATATATACTGAATTCTAAACTAAAATCAAATCAAGTTTACCAAAAAGCTCCATAACATTATTAAAGCAACCAAATTCAATATCTAAATCCATTACAAAAGCTCCAAGATGATCAAAATCAACCAAATTTACACGAATCTCATGAAACCAGAGATGATTAAAAAAAAAAAAAAAACTTACCGAGTCAGCAGTGATAACAAGGGAAAGAGGCACGAAGAGCAACTTCTCACCCTTCCTAATATTCTTCAAAGCAACCAAACCTCTCTCTCCTACTTCAACTTTATCTATAGCCATTTTCTGATCAGGTAAACCATTATCAGACAGCCATTTCTGCAAAGCTGCCGCGTTCTCCAAAGAATCTATGTCACAACCCCACGGTACCATCTGGGTCACCGCAGTTGCCGGTGCAGGTGCCGGTGCCGCTTTGACAGTGGCGGTGCTGTCACTAGCACTTGCTGAAACCGATGACGATGATGATGATAAACAGTGAATTGTCTGGTACTTTTTGTGCACAAAATTTGATGGGTGGTAAGAGAATAATGTGCGAGGTTTGCCGAGAGAAGTGAATGTAGGGAAGAGAGTGGTATGGAAGATTCTAAAAGCTTCGGCCATGGCTATAGCTGTGTGTTTGCACAGCAGAGCAGAGATTCAGAGAAGAAGAACCTTATCCTTACGAAGATGAGCCAAAATCTCAATTCATCGGATTTTGGTCGCTTTTATTGCTTTTTTAAGTTTTAACCAAACGTTGTCGTTTTATTGCCACTCCCTCCTTATTGCATTTTGGATGTTTTAACGGTAACTAAAACGGCACCAAAAATGCATTTACTCTGAAAACGGTGCCGTTGCGTTTCCCATTAGTGTACATATATGCGCATTCTGCCCAACTTGGCAATCACCTCCAAAATTACTCTTTTTGGGTAAAATTAATCTACTAAGTTATAATGTGACCAATTAGGTCCAAATTATCTCTTGTGTGTTGAGTGTATGCTCTAAGCTTTCTCTTTCATGGAAGCTTTAGAGTAGATCTAAGTTTTTTGTCATGTCTATGGTGGTTGGCTTTAAAATATTAACTAGTTGTTTTTGTGTTTAAAAGTTACAAAGAGGAAAATAAGCATCATTTTCTGAAATATTTAAGGAATTGGATAACGTTTTTCAGTAAGAGTTTTGAGAGATATGGTGTTTAAATATAAACCAATAAAGGTGTTTTTCATGGAAACAAAGAAAGACTCACGCTACTTAGAGGATTTGCCAAAAAAAAATGGGTTTCTCATAAGGAAAATATATTGATCCAAGGTAGAGCAAGTGCACTGGCGATATAGTGGAAAGAAGAATGAGATGTACAAATTCTCAAAGCAACAAAGAGAGAGACAAAAAATGATAAAAAAAATATCTTTTATTATAAAAATTCGTAACTATAGAAATACCTATCTTTGATTAGATATATCACTAACTTTTATTAATTCAAAAAAAATATTTATTTATAATTTTCTTTGCATGATAGAAGACTTCATTGGAGTCTTATCTCTCTAAAAAATTAAGCTTTTTATTTTATTATTTATCATTTTTATAAAAAAAAAAAAGAAATTTTTTTATGTTAACACTTATCTTGATATTCAAAAAATTTTACTTTTTTGGTACTCTCACAAAACTTTAAAGCTCTAGTCATTTCACATTTAAAAATTTCAGCATTATCATTTCTGACTTCTGTTTTTAATGTATATTTTTCTTGGTTTTTTTTTATTACTATGGGCAGTGTGCATTTTAACTGTTGTAGAATGAGTAGAAACAGTAAAAAAAAAATAAAAAGAAATAAGACTATAGATAGGACTCATGGTTAGTTCCATATTAACACATGGGCATGCCACTCAATTTCACCGTCACATTTAAACCACCTGATCACATTTCTCATCCATGTAGAAGCATACCCCCAAGTTGCACTGTTGCGTCCAGTGCCATTTCAAGTTCCAACATCATACTATTGAACTTTGTTTTTTTCTTGGATAAAGCTCTCTGTCGCGACTAGCGACAGGGAGCAGTAAATCACGGGGAAATGACCCCCACCAATTGATAGTCCCCCCTGTATCGGGGGGCAAAAAGGGAAGTCAAATTTTTTTTTTGTAAAATATAGAGATTTAACTGGTTATTTTATAGGAATCTAGGAGGAAATTTTCCACCCAGAGACAGCACTGTACATGTCGCTGTTAGCGACATGTATCGTCATCCTTTTTTCTTTATATCAATGGTACCTATATTTAAAAGACCATTTTTTCTATTTGCAAGTTATGCATGTAAGATAAAAAGGATAATTATAAAAAAAATATATGAGAATTCTCTCAACTTGATTGTGATATTTTGAAGCAGTGTTCTCCCTAGGGTGGAACTTTATCGTTTTCATAGTAATACTAGTGATGCATATATTATTAACTCCTGCTACCTACCTAGTATTCTCCATAAAGTCCCTCTTATGGCCTCAATCAGTAATTATCTATAAATGACAAGGGATATATCTGCAACTCAAAATGAAGAAATCTGTGTCTTAGAGCTCGCTACAACATACAGCCACCAATCTGACAAAATAAAAAACCAACTAGATGAGTTTCAAGTGCATGTAGTGAAGGTGAAGAACACCTTTGTTTTCAAGTCCATCAAGAATGAGGATTGTGACAGATTAAAGCAAGAGGTCCTTGGTCGAATCACAAGAAATTGATGGTGCTTGGGACCCTGGTTTATCTGTCGAGGAATTAGAGTTCTCATCTGAGTGTGTCTGGATTCAAGTTATTGGTCTGCCTCTTAACCATATCATACAAGATAATGCAAAGAGAATAGCGACGGCGCGTTGTCCCCAATCTTCACCC
>CATIWK010140725.1:0-28898 GCA_949634005.1 Mallotus japonicus | reverse complement strand
TTTTTTTGGTATTGAATTTGTTCGACCCATTTAAATTGACAGAGAAAGGGGCTTTTCTGAAAGGTTTTCTAAATTGTAGTTCTGCAACCAATTAATTGTTAGGTGGATGCAGGTTTTTTTTTTCTTATTAATTTTATTTTTTACGGTTGGTTAATTATACAATGTTAGTTTTGAAATATAACAAGAAAACATAAACTAATGCCAAACAGTTTCTAAATTATTAAAGAAAAACATAACTGTTAGATAAAAATAATTGCCAATAATCTATATCCATTAAATCAAATACCCTCTAAAATAATTTTTAGCATTTTTTTTGGTGAGTGCATTACACATACATCACAAGCAAAAAACAGCTAGAAGTTTCTTGCTTCCAATCATAGAACTCATATTTTATAAAATATTTATTTTTTAATTTTTTTATTATTAAATGCTTAAAACGGTTGAAATAGCCCCACCACTACTGGGAATTATTCACAAATGCAGAAACTTCTTTTTTCCTTTTGTTTTAATTTTATTATATTTTATCAAATCTTAAATTCATTACATAAATTAAGCATTCTTAAAAAAAAAAATTCCTTTGATATAGAATTTAATTTTGTTATATGGTTTTTTTTTTATGGACTGTTAAATTACAATTGCTTTTTTTTTTTTAAGATCATTGCATCAGTTTTGAAGTTTAGAATTTGATTTATTTTCTGGGTGCAGGTTGATGAAAATGGTAACAACCCATCATGGGAAGCAATTGGCTATAAAGTACAAAATGAAGAGGATGCAACACAAGTTCCAGAAGGGAGACCTCTAGACAAAGGAATAGTAGAACCTATGCAAGAAACTGACTCAGACTTTCTCCATTCCCTCGCTCAAAAGGGTCTGCAAGTTACAAAAGAATCAGGACAGAACCTCTTCAAGATCAAGTGTGATGCTGTCATTGTTGGTTCTGGCTGTGGTGGAGGTGTTGCTGCTGCTGTTCTTGCAGCTTCAGGCCAAAAAGTTGTTGTTCTTGAGAAAGGAAACTATTTCACTGCAAAAGATTATTCTGGTCTCGAAGGCCCTTCTTACGATCATCAATATGAAGCAGGAGGACTCATGGCAAGTGCTGATGGGAAATTTGTCATTTTGGCAGGATCGGTAGTTGGAGGTGGTTCTGCTGTTAATTGGTCAGCCTGTATCAACACACCAAAGCATGTACTTAAAGAGTGGGCTGAGAATCAGAAACTTCAGCTTTTTGGTGGTCCTGAGTATGTTTCTGCAGTGGATGCTGTTTGCAAGAGAATTGGAGTTACAGGAAATTGTGTTAAGGAGGGATTTCAGAATCAAATTCTTAGAAAAGGGTGTGAAAATCTTGGCCTTGAAGTCAATGAGGTGCCTCGAAATTCATCGGAGAAGCACTATTGCGGTTCTTGTGGCTATGGTTGTCAATCAGGAGATAAAAAGGGAACTGATAGTACATGGCTAGTTGATGCTGTTAATAATGGTGCAGTGATCATAACAGGATGCAAGGCAGAGAGGTTCATATTAAAGGACAATAACAAAGAAAGCAGAAATCAAAGGAAAAAGAAATGCTTAGGGGTGATTGCCAAAATCATAAAGAATGAGAACATTCAGATGAAATTGCAGATTGAGGCAAGAGTAACAATCTCAGCTTGCGGAGCTCTTTCCACTCCTCCTTTAATGATCTCCAGTGGGTTAAGTAACCCGAACATCGGCCGGAATCTTCATCTCCATCCTGTTCTAATGACATGGGGTTATTTTCCTGATTCAATTACAGCGTTCAATGGGAAATCATATGAAGGAGGGATAATTACATCAGTCCATAAAGTGGCATCAGAAGATTCTAATGTTAGAGCAATCATAGAAACTCCTCAACTAGGACCAGCATCATTTGCAGTACTATGTCCTTGGGTGTCTGCACGTGACTTTAAGGAAAGAATGCTCAAGTACTCAAGAACTGCTCACATGATAGTAATAATCAGAGACTGTGGTTCCGGCCGAGTTGCGTCAGAACAAAGGATAGCCTATAACTTTGATGCATTAGACAGAGAAAATCTCAGGGCAGGGCTCAGGCAATCATTGAAGATTTTAATAGCTGCAGGAGCTGTGGAAGTGGGTACTCATCGAAGTGATGGGCAGAGACTTAAATGCGAAGGGCTTACTGAAAAGAAGCTAGAAGAATTTCTAGACAAAATTTCTCCGCCAGTAGGGGCATTGTCACTAGCAGAAGAGTGGGGGTTTTATACTTCTGCACATCAAATGGGGAGCTGCAGGATGGGGATTAATGAAAAAGAAGGCGCAGTGGATGAGAATGGGGAAAGTTGGGAAGCACAAGGACTATTTGTTTGTGATTCTAGTATTCTACCTAGTGCTCTTGGTGTTAATCCTATGATCACTATCCAGTCTACTGCTTACTGTGTCTCAAACAGAATAGCAGAGTATTTAAGAAGAAAATAGCATTTTACTGCTATTGGTCTTATTTTCTCAAATAGAATAAAAATTGATATGAAGAGAAAGCAGTTCATATACTTTGTACTAAATGTTACAAATAATTTTTGAAAGATATTGCAGTATTAGTGCTCAAAATTTACTTTCAACCAGCAAGGAAGTGGTCTAATAGTGAATCCTTTCTAAGGACATGAGGTATAAGATTCAGACCCTGTTGTAAATAGTTTGTGGAATTACTTCAATCCTATTTTAAAAAGGGAAGATTGCCCTCTGTTGTGCAATCCATGGAGGATTATCCTTTCTTGTTTTCATTTCATACAAGTGTGCTGATCAATGAAATTGGCCAAATTGGCTGCTTAATAATATTTGTACTTAATTATTTGATGTGATTTTTCTAGCAGGCATTATTCTCCAAGTTCATTATTGCATGATGAAGGAAAGAATTCTGAAATGTTAGATAACAATTTTGCATCATTGAATTGAAGTTAAGAGTTTTCGAATCGTACAAGACTTCAAATCAAATGTTATTTTTTGCTCACTTGCTTCAATACAATTGGAGCTATACAATTTACAGAATAGACTTGAGCTGTGAAGAAGGACAATGGTAAGCACACCATCAATTTCTTTTTTTTTCCTTACAGGATGTCTATCCTGGTCTATTGGTACATAGCAGCAAAGTATCGAATGCCCCTTCAGTTATGGCATGCTAGGGACTTCTGACAGGATGAAGCTGCACGGGACTTGCATAGAATTTTATAGGCAAATCACCTCAGCCATCAGAATCTGTCTCGCGGAATGGTAAGGGAACTGTCTTCACTGCCCTGAACTTGCCAACATTGTTCAAATGCTCATTTTCCAACCTGTTTAGCAACATTTCGAAAATCGTCAGAAGATATTGTAAATTTTCTTATTTTTATTTTTTCCTTACAATTTAAAGACTATTAACCTGTAGAAATTCCAATGGCCTCGACGAATAACCTCTAAAGAAGCCAAGAAAAAGTCCAACATCCGTGACTCAACGATACTGAAACGAAATCGCATCACAGTCTCCACCCAAGCAACTCTTAGGACTATGTTCAAGGCCTGCAATTCCAATTTTATCACTATCTTTCAGAACTTGTATTCTTTATTGCTTGAAAAGAATATGAAATGGAAGAAACTCACAATGGAAATGTAGTAGATGCTTTTGTTCTTCAGAATCAAGTCATCTCTTAACCATTTATTCTTGCAGTTTTGTGTGAAAAGTCCCCAATCCTTAACAAAATCCCAGTACAACTGATAAACTGTGGCAATCAAAGAAGTAACCACAACTATACCAAGCCATAGGTGATTCTCCTGCCTGGCATATGTTAGCCTCGCACCAGCTGCTACCATGGCAGAGACATATTTCCCCATGTTTGCCAAATGGTCCACGTCACATTCATCAAACCATCTTCTTGCACACTTCCATTGAAAACAAACAATAATTAGCTGCATTATCTAGAAAAGTATTTGCAAGAATCATCCAATCTGTTAAGTGTTGTTATACCTGCATTGCCCGCCAATAGTATGGCAAAAAAGAAATAATATAAGCAAGTTCCAGATATAGTTTCCCACTGCTGCAGGTTTCAAATCTGTGTGTCTTGAAACTCCCTGCTAGAAAGTAGCATGCTGTAGATTCTAAGTGCCTCATCAGTGGAATCTGTATAAAAAGATCAAATAGTGTCATAAGAAATTAGTGAAAAAAAAATCATGGCTGATGAAATTGACCTGAAATGTTCTCACGCTGGAGCTTAGTGGTAGGGGTGTGCAAACCTTTCGAATTGACCGAACCGAAAACCGAACCTACCCTATTTTATTCGGTTCGGTTTACAAGAATAGAGTTTTCGAATTTTTTGACCGAACCGAATTTTTGGTTAGGTTCGGTTCGATTTTCTACTAAAAAAATTCGGTTAACCGAATTGACCGAAGTTTAATAATTTTTTTATTTTTTTTAATTTTTAAATATTATAATAATGTAATAAAAATTAAAAAATTTGATATTTTTGAAAAATTTTGATTGGTTATGTTAGGTTCGGTTGGGTTCAGTTTTGATCCGGTTTGATTCGATTCGGTTCGGTTTTACTGTTGATTCGGTTCGGTTCGATTTTCATTTTGATAAATTCGGTTAATTCGGTTCGGTCAGAAAACACCCCAAAACCGACCGAACCGACTGAATGCACACCCCTACTTAGTGGGACCTGACACCCCTGAGACTCCCTATGGGTTAAAGGTATATATTTTAAGACGAGAGAAATCACCTGGCTAGTAAGTTGGTCTGCCATAAAAAAATCCACCATCAAAACCTGTAGGAGTCAATCGAGTTTCAGAAGTGTTAATACAGACATTATCAGGAAAAGAAAAATCTGAATAATGAAACAGAAACAAAATGTACCTTATAAAATGGAGAAAAGATAATGTTACGAATAACACGAAGGAAACAGTAACGTGTGGGGCGATACAAAATGTCAAATGGGCAAATGAGCAACACCATGAAAATCTGATAACGAAACATGAAATTAGCACAAATATTTAATTGATCAATGAAGGAAAAAAAAAAAACAAAAAATAAGTCAGATAAACAAGAACACTCACTAAGAGGAGAATTCCAGGAATAGCATCGACATGGGAAGGTGCAAAGCCGTTAGCCCTTAAAAGAAGATGGATAACCATGGCCGAAACAACAGAGGTCATGAAAGTAGTGCAAATGAGAAATGCATCTCTGTACTTGAGGGCTGTGCTTGGTTGGAATTCAAATATGAAATTGTAGTTGATCCTTGTACTCTTCCACATAAACAGGTTGCATCCATACATGAACAAGTGCAAGCTTAATAAAGCAAACACACTGCACAAATATTATTCACGTCAACAGTTTAGTTTTGAAAAACATTTATTTTTTTATTTTTGAAAAACATGACAGTGTTTCCATCATTCTTCACGTAATTAAAGATGTGTAACATTAACTATGATGGCAAATGTAAAGTTCAAACTGTCCTTATTATGTGTGGTTGATTTATATAAATGTACCAGAAAAAACTGAACGCTAGTGTAAATAAATGCATACATGGCAAGAAATTAAGTATAATGCAGAATTGCTAATAAAGTTCAAATTCCTTGAATTGTAAGTGTAATTTGATTACTTTATTTTGTAAATATACTTGGTATTGTCTGCTTGAAATTATAATTAATTGTGATTATGATAAATCACGTATCTATGGTCTATGGTAAAAAAGTGTAATATAGAGTTAACAAGCACCTGAAAACAGGGTAGACAGTTTCCACATATGATCTTTCTGTGTTAGGCCTAAAAATGCCAGATAAATGTGCCAAGATTGCATATACGCTAAACAGCGACACAAAACAACCTGTAAATAACCCTGCAAATAAGCAACAACCAAAAAAAGAAGTGAGAATTCAATTCAAAATACAGCAATTAAACATGAATTATTTTTTCAACATTAACAAAAGCAACATTTTTTGGTGCGTTATTGTAAGATTGCACTAACATTCCATAACACACACAAAAAAGAAAAAAAAAAGAGATAGCACATTAGTGGGGTTAATATGGAGCTAATGTTAGTGGGTTACCATGTCTTTTAGGCCAATGAAGAGAGAAACAGAAAGAGACTAATCAAATCATGTCATATATTGCAAGTGATGCTGCTTTCATTAGTTGGAAAAATAAAAAAAGAAAAACAAAGATATGCCATAGTCAATTTTTGTTGCATTTATATGGTTGGAGTTCCGTTTATATCATGCAATATCTATAGTCCCTTCAGTGATTTTTTTTTTCATGTCAATCTCAGAAGTAAAATTGTTTTCAACATTCTTTCAACCATTTTTTTTTATGAATAATGGTACATGTCGCGGTCCGTAATATAAACAGTATGTTCCGATCTACATAAAATTATTAAATTGTTTCATATACTTTTAGTTAATCTTTAAAAATATGAAAAATAATCTGATAATTTCATACCGACTGTGACACACTATTCACGTCACGACTTGCGATATATATGATTATCATTTGTTTATATATATATATATATATATATAATGGTTAGGCACTACCTTATGACGGGTGCATATGCAATTACCATTCATATAAATTGAAGTGATGAGTTGGACCAAATTATACAAGTAAACCAATTTATAACAAGAATGGAGTAACTTAAGATAAAGGGCATATTGTGATGAATTGGGTGATTAAATAACTAATTACCAACAAAAAAGGTGATCATGTGAGAGTCCTTCTGCTGCTGAGGTTTAAGAAACTTCATAGCTTTTTTCCTGTCATTGTTGGCGAAGTGCTTTGTGAATATGGACTCCACTTCATCCATTAGTCTTACAACCTTATCAATCAAATATAATTATTAAATATATAATTATTTATTTATGTAGTTAATGCTGATTACTAAGAAAACCATTAATTTAATCACATTGTTCTCCACGTGTACTTACCAAAAGCAAAACGTATTTAACCACTCAGGACATTGTTTTACCAGTTGGTGGATGCATGAACCATAAAAAAAAAAAAAAAAAAAAATCAAAGATCATGTGCACAGGCAGCTAGCGTTTCCAAGCACTATATGCATAATAACAAGGCATTTTGTAGTGCTACATCAATAATAATTATAATAATAATATCTTACCTTATCAGAGCTAATGAAGTGGGATCTCTTCACTGCTTTTAGATAACTTGCTGATGCCTGCTGGTTTGATACCTGCTAGTGTGCAAATTGGAAACAATATTCAAAATTAAATAGTTCCACTTAGAATGTGAAATTTGAAAACTCACAATTTTAAAATAACTTTAGTAAAATTAATAATATCGTCATATCAAAATTCACTAATGAGTAAAATTTTATTAAAAAAAATAATCATTTATTGATATTCTGTAACGATTTAAACAAATTAAATAACACTCGATCATTTTCGATTAACCATATTAATTTGTTGATGAATGATAAGGTTAAAAGCAACAAGAGATGATTAAAACTGAACTAAGATTAAAAAAAATACAGATGGAAATATGGGTAGGAGCTAGCTTAAGTAGTTAGGAACAAGCAATGGTTGCATATGATTTTGGAGAATAGGTTGTTAATTAGTCTCACACTCTTCATGTGAGATGTGCATATATATGTATATATATAGCTAGATATCTTTTTCTTCTTCATCAATAACAAATTAGCAGATATTTTCATGTGGTCACTGTTTGTCTTCTTTATAGCTTTTAATTAAATTTCTTATAACAAACTGAAAATACTCAAAGCTCTATTCTTTTTCTATGGACCAATAATGAATATATCTATACATTACCTTGTCAAATTTCTTGAGGATTTTTGTAAAAGCCACCATGTTCAATGAGCTGAATTCCAAAAACAATATAAAAAATTAGAATCTGATTAAGCAGGAATATATACATATATACATCTTAACAGCTACTAGACAAAAACATCACTACCATACAACTAATTTCGGTTGTACTTAAAAATCAATGCATGTAATTTGCTGATCAAATGAATTTTTTCACATCACAACTTTGAGATTAATTGCTTAAAATAATGGAGTACTACTGATGAAGTTGGAGTTTGATTTACGTATTAATCATAACAACTTATTTATGTACACAAAATGTTATTATTATTATTATTATTAGGGTAATGTTTCATTTTGCAGGCTGTAACATAAATAGTACTGTTATGGTATGTAAAAATATCATTTTATTTCCTTATATTTATGGAAGTACCAAAAAAACTGCAAGGACAAAAGTATAAATTAAAAAAAAACATCATTTTTCCCCTACATGTTATGGCCGCAACATGTATCATGATCTTTATTACTATAATTTAAGTGATGTGAAGTGATGCATATGTGTAATTATGTTAAAATTTCCTAGAATTTTAGGGTATGGTTCCTTTGTCAAAACGGTAAAGGCATAGACATATCATGTCACCAGCCTTCCAGAAATATGTTTATTTCATGTAATAATAATAATAATACTAATAAAATTAACCTGTAAGTTTTTAATAGGCCAAGGCCACGATAGAGCTCAACAAAGGCACTCCTAATCATCTTCTCAGCACATTGAAATTTCTTCCTGTTAATGTAATCTCCAGGACCTTCTTTTTTTGGGTTATTAACCAAATCTTCCCAAAGCATTGATGTAATTGCTGAGATTGTTCTTGTTGGTGTTGTTGCAGGAATGTCAACTCTCATAGTCATTTTCGGCTTCCCATTCTTTGTTTTTGACCTTGTCGTTGCCGAGTTAATAAAATTTACACCATTTTTCTCTAGTGCTGCAATGACTTCGTCAGTCTCTGAGGATTCTTCGAAATTATCATTCGATTCAATTGTAGCCCCTGCATTAATCACTTAATAAATTAACCATAAACCATGTTATATCATTAAATCATCATTCTAATTAATTAGTTTACACATACATATAATATTTTTTAGCGTAAGTACCGAGATATTCTTATACTATATTCAATATAAAACTAATTCTCATTCACTATTTATCTGATGAAAATCTAAACACATAACTTTTTGTTTTACAACATTCTCGTACAAAAATTCAACAAGACAGTACACCATTGAATTAACTCTTTAATTTAAATATATATAAATTTTGATCTATTGATAGCGTGTCATATTCAATTATATATAAGACTCAGATTAACATCTCGGAACTTAATTAATAATAGATAATGAAATAAATTGAGAAAGAAAATGTATAGATTTTTGTAGTTGTGCACTTTCTACAGATGCTAGAAACTGAAAAAGCTTTATGTGAAAACAGTTCGACTAATATGGAAATCTAAGGAAAGATTGTCAACCTCGGGTAGATGTTGATGATAAGGTTAATTAGGGAAGATGAAGGACGACAAGAAAATTGCTGTACGCAAATATTTCCTTTTGTTGTTCAAAGTTATCATCATCTTTAATTTATGTTTATCATTATCATCAAGAAAATAAATACCATCTATACAACACCAACAACATTAATATCATCCATCAACTCATGTAGAGTAGCTCAAGCATGCATGACCCAAAAGCAAGATTTCCCTTTTTAGAAAGTGACATAACACATAATCCCTCGTGGAAAATAAATTATTCTGAAATTTAAAAAATACACATGATTTTTATATGTAATATATAATTTTAGAAAACTTGATGTATATAACTATCATTTTCTTCTCATTTAGAGAAAATTTCTTGTTTTACTGAAGATTAAGCAGTCAAATCATAAACGCTTCCTTCATGTTATTTTAGGCATGGGTCGAAACCGTAGCAAGAGTAAAAGTTTTGCTTGTTCAAAAAATGTTTTTATTTTAAAATTTTAAAAGGGCCAAGGTGTTTAGATTGCCTTTTTCAACCTACCCATTTGACGCATTGGAGACATGACTTGGACTGATAGAATCAACATAAAATTACGACAAAATTACCATATGACCCTCAATCCCCACTCAATTTTTTTTTTCCACCATCAACCCTTCCTTTAATTTTTTTTTTGAACGAACCCTTCCTTTAATTTAACTTAAGAAAGCTAGCTACCACATATATATGTTTCATGATATAAAAATGTTAATCAATAAATAAAAAAACTAACTAAAAAAACCTCACCTGAATAATCAGAATTCCGGGGAGAAGATGACCAAGAAGGAGGAATACTTCCGGAGATGGGTTTCCGGCGACGGTTGTTGAGAATTTGCTTGAGATCCAGCAAAATCTCTAGTTGCTTGTTAAGAAGCTCACCTCTTTCAAGCAACTCACCTTCTCTAGCCTTGTAAAATTGGTTTACTTTGTTTAATTCTTCATCTAGTTTCTCAAAGAACACCCTCACCTATATTACATAAAAAATTAAAAAAAAAATGTACATATTAATTATACAATACATAATTAATGCCGAAGAACCATATATATAAAAATTAAATTAAATGTAACCTCATCTTCCTCAGAAAACAACTGAACAAGCTCAGTTTGGTATACTTCCTCTTCATCTCCATCTTCCATTGTTTTTCTTCTCACCTGTAACCAACAAAATTAATTAATGTTACTTCAAAAAAATGCCTCTCCATCTTCTCCTTTTAATTTGTCTTTTTGGTGTCTTTTTCATAAAATATTTTTTAGGGCATGGGGCCTTATTGCAGCAGGTGTTTATTCACGATGGTTTCGTGATACTGTGCATCTATACATAACCGTTTTCCTTGATTTCGTGAGAGATTAATTAAAGAAGAAACAAAACAATTTTTTTTTTTAAAAAAAATACAAACATTTTATACATGTATATATATATATATAGTCCCAAAAAAAAGGACTATGATTGCTGGGATATGACAATACTTCCAATTCTAGCTGACACTAACACTAACGTTAACACTAATTAACAATAACCATCATTAAGTGTTTTGGGTTTATTGGCTCCATTTATATATATTTAAAAAAAAATCATTAGTAAACTCTTTTGTTTCACGAAATAACCAAAAAAAATTGAAGATGTTAATTAAACATGTCCAATTTTTGTATTGCTTATTTTGATTCGTTATTGACCATATTTTTTTAATAGAAAGTTATATGATATAAATTTTGATGGATTGTATAGCTGGAGGTAACCCTCTCCTTTTAAATAGATGATGGCAGAAATCGAATTTTAATACCTTAGAATATTCTTGAAAATAAATTATTATTTGACTACTCCCTTACATGATTCATCATCATTTTTAACTGTCATGGAAAAATATTGTCTTATATGTATTATGTTTAGAGGTCACTTCCAAATTAATGGATAGTGGAGTAAAAATTTGACTGAAAAAGATTTGGACCCAACGGTTATGAGGGAATGATTTTGTGTATGCATATAAATTAATTATATATAAAAAGAAAAATAAAACTTTGCTGCTTTCATGTTGAGAATCGGATGAAACCGAATTAATTAAAATTTCAGTAAATATTAAATATTTATGGTTCAGATTAAAAAAAATTAGTTTCAGAATGGTGTTTGATAAAAAGATGGTGAAATGGCACGCAAGAGCAGACCGAAAGAAAATGCACTATAAAAGGTATGCATTTATACCTGTGAAACTAACCATTACAATAAAATCAAACATAAAACTCCATATTTGCTTTTGGTTTGTTAACTCTGTTATGAATCCAAGATACACACATATGACCTGAAAATGATGCTATTTTGCTCTCACGTTATTGGCCCACGAACACAAACACACTCAAAAGCAAGTATATTTACTGAGTTAAAGATGAAGAATAATTAATGTAAATTTTAAAGAAATATATATACCTGAATGATTTCAGTAATTTTGTTATCGGAAGAGAAGAAGTTGGTGGTGAACTTGGAGGCAAGAGAGCGAAAGGGATCAAGAATGGAGCGGCCGAAATCATGGTGGAGCTGTGGAGGTTGTTTTGGAATTCTTGAAAGTTTGATCTTCTTTATCTGTTTCTTGAGTTGCCAATAATTAACAAATGCTTCTTTCCATTCTGGAATTAGTTGAGCTTCAAGTTGCTTTGAGAACTTCACCATTTTCCTCTTCTGCTTCTGCTTCTTCTTCCTCAAAATAAATAAACAATGAAGAAGAAGAAGAAGAAGGGGGGAAAAAGAGAGAGAAGAGAAGAGCTTGTTGTTAAGGGTGTTAGCTATGGAGAGGGATTAGAGAGGTTTATATATATAATTTTATATATATATGTGTGTGTAAAGTGAGATGGCTCTAAAGGAGGGAGAGACGTATGGAGAAATGAAATAAGCTACGGGTTGCTTGCTAATAATGGCCAAATTCTTTTTTTCTTTTTGTTATTATTATTATTATTATTGTTTTGTTAACATTTGACAATCTTCTCTCCAAAAGCAGGTGAATTCTCCCATTTTTTAAAAATTCAATTTATTAAAATTATCTAATAAATATATTTAAATTATTTTATTTTATTTTTATTTTAAAATAATCAAATAAAATATATATTAATTTATAATTCGTGCATACCGCGGATTCATTAGTAGTTAAAATATATCCGACTAAACAAATTCTTTTAGGTGTTTTATTCACACATTTTTGTATGTTTTATAACCTATGGAACTTCTTTGAATTTTTTTTAACACTAAAAAAACGTTTTTATTTTTTTTACATTTCAAATTAAGGAAAAAAAATAAAGGAGATTTTTGCCTACACTGGGTATATTACACCCTAAGGTAAGATTTGTGACACATCAACCAGGGGATTTACACTTGGTCATTAAAAATGAGACACGTGTCTTTTTGTTAGAAATCTCACTATTCAGTGTAATACATCCAGTGTAGATAAAAATTTGTCAAAAAAAAAATTATAGTAAAAAAATTATTTTATTTAATATACTTTTAACCGGGATAAACAATAATAAATTTACCTTGATTCAAATTTTTTATATTTTAAATTTAAAAATTAATGATCATAATGAATTCACTTGCTAATTTCTTTTTCATATTCTATATTAATAATTTCAATAAATTAAAATTTAATAAATTTGACAAAAGCTCATCTCTAGTAGTATTTTTTTTTTCAAATAATGGTTTTCATTAATAATTTAATTATTAAAAATGCTATGAGAACTCTTGTGCTTTAATTCTTCTACATTTTGAATTCTTAGCATCGTCCTCTCTTCCTTTATCACATTCAGTGGAACTCTTCCTTTAATTCTTCTGCATTTTCAACTCTTACCATCGTCCTGTCTTCCTTAATTTATCTCATTCAGTAGCTCTTGTCCTTTAATTTTTCTGCAATTTCAACTCTCTGTAGTGGAACTCTTGTTCTTTATATTCTTCTGCATTTTCAACTCTTAGCATCGTCCTCTCTTCCTTTATCTCATTCAGTGGAACTCTTGTCCTTTCATTCTTCTGCATTTTCAACTCTTAGCATAGTCCTCCCTTCCTTCATCTCATTCGTAGATTCATTACTTAAAATACCCATATCTAACTCTTTTTTATTTAAATTTCTCTACAAGTAATAAAATCTTAAACTTATTAACATTTTATTTTGTTCAAATTAAAGAACAAATTAAAAAAAAATTATCATTAATTGTAGTAATGATAAAAAATAATAATTAATGAACATCTTTCGAGAATTCTCATTAATTGAATGGACAACGATTTGGAATAAAACATGATTAATTTAAAATTTTAATTTTATTTTAAGATTTTCTAAGAAATTAAGTGAAGCAAATGTTGTCACTGCTTTTACTGAACAAAACAAATCTAAAGTGGTAATTGGTTAACTCTTAAAATGTTTTGACAAATAATTTTACATCTGAATATAAAAACATCTAATGTGATTGATAATATGTAGTTAAATTTATATAGCTAATTGTAATTTTAGCATCTGAAAATTAAAATTTTCCCTCTTTAATCTGATTAATTGAGAAAATCTTTTGACACTTGAAGACTAATTCAAGTGGTAAGAGTCTTTATTCTTGAAAAGGAGAAGTTTTGAGTTTAATTTCCCTCTTCTTCACTAGATTTGTGAAACTCCTCTTTAGTGGTGGCTTAAAAAATGATTTTGAAAATACGAATTACCAATAACCAATAGGAAAGGAATTCATTTCCCGTTTTAATGATATTGGGTTTTGTATCAAATAAAAAAATTGAGAAAACCTGTCAGTGAAAAAGTAATCAAGTAGTAACTTCTTTCTAAAAGCATCCTCATGTGTAATGTTCGATTCCTGCCGTTGTTGATTTAAAAAGAAATAACTACCCCCTGTTGTACAGTTTACCGATATTAAGGTTATATGACCTCCCAATTTTACCCAAAAAATTTGAGAAAACCTTTTGTGAGTATTTATCTCCACAATATTATTAGAGGTGAGTGGCTGTAGTTTTTTTTTTTTTTTTTTTCTTCCTCTTGAAAGTGCCCTCTTCCCTCTCTGCCTCTAATGTCACTAGCCACACGATATTGTAAACATACTATGCAATTCTTAAATGGACATCAACATCTATATATATATATATATATATATATATATATATATAGACATTCTTGGAGTATTTTGGATCAATATATACCCAATATCCAATTAATCAAATCATTGTTGCTTAGCATCCAATTGAAATGAAAATAAATAACATTTTTCATTAATTGTTAAAAAAATACCAACAATCATTGGAATCAGTTGATAAAAAGCTGTTATGATTTGAACAACTTTTCAAATTCAAGTTGTAATATATGCAGTTTCGTTAAATTAGTTGTTAAAAGAAATTTACTACTCTTATAATTCTACTTAAATCGAATTAAATTAATTAAAATTTACTAAACTCTAATAAATATTAGTGGTTGAAAAAAAAATAACAACAACGACATCAACATTAACAGATAGAATTTTGATAGTGGTCAGTACTATAACATAATCAAAAGAAGGGTTATTATTGATCTGTTATTTTTTAAGAGTGGAAGATGACTAAGCATATATAAATTTCTCCTCAAGTGGAGATTTGTTTAGTAACAATTATTGGTGAATTTTCCCCATTAAGAACAAAATATAATTTTCTTGCTAAACAGTTATATATACCATAGTTTAGTGTGTGTGTATATATATATATGTATAATGCTTCAGAAAATCACGTGAGACCATTTAAAATCAAAAGGGAATCAAAGGAATTGAATTAATTAATTATATATATATATATATCTTCTCTAGCCATTAATTGATGATTTTTATCTCCTATATATATTAATTTGTTTTATAATTGTTATGTAAACAAATACAAAATTTGGTTATAAATTATGAGTTGTTATATTATAACTTGTTATATATATTCCATATTTATGTATCAATTTTTGTTATTATATTTATTCAAACAGTCAAGTGTATGTTCTCATGAGTAGTCCAAGTGGTAAAAAGTGTGGACATCTAATTGAGAAAACCAGAGATCCAACCTCTCATCTTCTATCTCCTCCCATTATGATGTTGGGAATTAATCACTTGATTAAAAAAAAAAAAGTCAAGTGTATATTGCTCAAATTAGTGTTATGGGCATTTTGAGTACGTAGTTTCATTTTTTTTGATAGATATAAAAGTATATTTCAACAGGTTTAATTTTATTTATTTAAAACTATTTTTGAATGCTAATGCATTTTTCTTTAAAATTATAAAAAGGAAGATTATTCCTTAGGTTTAAATTACCATTTAACAAACCCAAAATTGATTATTAAAGTATCAATATTTTTCTTATCAAGAAATATTGTTATTTTTTCATTAATAGAAAAGGCTTTTAAGCATAATAGACATAATAAGAGCTAGTTATTCTCTTTTAAATCGGATTAAAAGGCAGAGTTCAAATTCTGCAAATGATCATTAAACTACTGTCTGACAAAAATATTGTTATTTAACTGGTATTACCACGACATGTAAGATGTATCTTAGTAAAGTTGTAATTAATTAACAAATCAGATTTTGTCTTTTAGTTATTCCAAAAAAAAAAAAAAAGCTGATTTGCCAAGCTCCATCCATACTTCAGGGTAATTAGTGGTTAAGGCCTAATTAAAAACAAAGATTTAACATACACACATCTTGAGACTTTAGAATGGATTTCTGATTCTACTTTTGATATTGACATTAATATATATATATATATATATATATATAATGAGATTTAGCTGTTAGAAATCTCAGAATCTGCATCTTCCCATCATAGCTTGGATTCATAATGCATTATAAAAAACCCACTTAAAAACAAAATAAACTAAAGATATCACATTACTTAATATATAATCATTCAAATTTTGATGTATTTAAGTTGAAAAGTAACTCATGCTTAAATTCATTTCATTTCTTCCCTTTTTTTTTAATTTTCTGTTTAAGATTTATATATTAATGGTTTGACACAGTACAAAGTCCCCACCATAATGCCATTGGCAAAAAAGCATTGGCATGTTCCCATCATAGCATTGGCATATATGGTCCGAAGCTAGAGTTGTTAGAAAATTATTATTGCCTTACAAATGAAATCAAGGTTAAATGCTTCTCTAGGTTAGAATATAGACTTATTTTATTTATTTATTTTTATTTATTATGTATATATAGATAGAGATGAAAAAGAGTGTATGCTTTGGTGTGTAAGTATCTACTCGGAGAATATTCCCAAAGAAGAAAAATATAAATTAGTGAAAGGTAAATTTGGGCGGGAAAGCACTTCAACAGCATTAGTAGCTATAAAAATCCGTTTTTATATGTTGGCTTCTTCATTGCTAACTCATCTTCCACGAGCAATAGTCAGTGCTAACAGTGTGCTCACCTTTGCTACATATACAAGAGATCAAGTACATTGTAGTTATAGGAAAAATTAATATATTATAACTTTTATCTTGTAATTGGCTGGTTCAGTAGAGTAATACCCTTTTTTTTTTTTAATTTAAACACTACTTGTATTCAGAACTCATCTAATTTTAATTAGTCTAATTCAATCAAAATAGAACCATGAATGATATAATACTCAATTAGATTATTATATAAAGATATTTTTTGTACGAAAGGTTTTGTATTTAAATTTTTAACCACTTAAATTTTCTTAGACCAATATGAACCATAAAATAAAAACCAATCCTGTATCGCGATATTGTTAAGGAATATTTCACACATCGTGATTGCACCAAAAAAAATCTTTATCTTCTTCTCTTTTTTTTTCCTCCATGAGCATTAGAAACAAGAATTCAAGATTTTTATTTATTTATTTTCATGCTAGAAATCATAGATTATTGCAGAATGATGTGGTTCAAAAACAAGAATGTGCTATGATGCAATTGGTGTTTTTTTGGTATGTCCACAAGGTGTCCTAGATGAGCCTCAATTATGGGAGGCATCTTTAAGCCTATATCACATTCAGATTAATCTCCGCTCGCATCGGATCGGTCCACGAAGGGATAAAATGCTCCCAATCAAAATATTTTCATACATGAGGTTCGAACCTCCAACCTTCACTTAAGAGATGAGAACGCCGAACCACTCACATCAACCCTGATTGGTTGATGCAATTGGTGTTTTGAGTACAAGGACTAGTGACTAACGAATAAACCCTAATTATGTGTTACTTAAATTTTTTTTAGCGGTATAATTCACATAAGACAATTAGTGGTGTGGCTCTTTTAATGAGGTGCATTGAAACAACACGTGTATAGATTCTTTGCCAGAATATACACCATGATCTGTTAGTATAGTTTAGGATCTAATCTTATGGTCTGTGAACAAGTTGTAACGCACAGTGAAAAAAAAAAAAAAAAGTAGTTTTAGTGGGATCTGCTGATGGAATTGTGTTAAGTTGTAACTGTGGTGCCAATGCGTCCACAAAAATAATTCTCTTTCATTTAACTGTTGAATGACGTTGGAACAATGCTCCATCTCTCGGGAAATTATCCTGACCTTTAATGAGTTAAAAGATCAAACTAATAATATCAACCCATCTAAGATTTATTTATATGCTATTAGATTTTAATTTTTATCATTTTAATTAAATGTTTAATTTTTATTGATTTGACTTTCTAACTCATCAAGGTAAGAATCACTATATAATATCTCTCATCACTCCTTTCCACTTTCCTATTGTTCTTGTTGGAATGAAATTCCTTTGACCAAAAAAATAAAGATTCCATGTCAAATAAATATGCAGAAATGAATGAGAATTTCATATATATATATATATATATATATAGTTAAGACATTTTTATTATTTTTGTGGGAAAAATTTTAAAACATTTTACTGAAATCATAACAACAATTAATAAAATTCATTAGTGTATAACTAATTCAATTCGATACGAATAAAACTATAAAAACGATAAAAAATTTATAATTACAATTAATTTAACGTTACTATACAAACTATACATACTATAACTCAAATTGAAAATTTCATTTAAACAAAAATAGTTGATATTTACCGACTGATTCCAGCTACTGTTGACATCTTTAACTGTTTTTAACGTTTCTATCTCGACTAGTATCCATTCTTTAGGTTAATTAGCTTGTTAAATATTAGTGGAATTTTTTGTGGATTTTCTTTTTCAAAAAAAGAGAAAACAAACGACATGTTTAAGGTTTTAAGGCTTAAATTATCCACTACTACAATTAATTTGCATATGTTATGGCAAGCACGAGGCGGCCCAAAAATCAACTTGGAGCAACACAACATAATTTTCTAATTAAGGGTATCCTGCTACAAACAATGGTGGTACGTAACCTTTTTAGGACATCATGGAAGATCAAAGTGTGGGCTGTCAATGGAGTTGGTCGACACATGAGGTCAACCTTAAGGGAATGTCTTACAGATACAGAGACATTTTGGTTTCGACAGGATATACACCCCATACTTTTTTACTAATTATTTAAAAAATAAAAATAAAAATAAAAATTAATTATAAAAAACTCAACTTTTAATGTCCTATAGCAACACAAAGCATGCAATCATTATATATTAGTGGCACTTAAAATATATCATCCCATTATTGAACGTGTGTTTATATTTTTTTAGCATTTCATATTCAAAATAGATAATTTTCTTTATGTGAAGCACTGATATTTAAAGTTTATTAAACTTTAACTAATTCAGGGGACGTTTGATTTAGCTGATAGAAGTTTTTACTCAACCAGCTACAATTTAGAGGTTTGGTAAATCTCCAAAATCAGCAGTTGATATCTGATTTTATTCAAAATAGCTGCTGATTTGAAAAGTTTCATTTTGGAGCTTTTTCTCATCGCTGATAGCTGATTTGTATTTATTTTTTATTTAGACTATTAAACCTTTATTTAAAATAATTAATAACAAATAATTTCATTTAAATTAAAATTACATGTATGTAATTAATTTTTTATAATTCATAATTAAATAAATATTGTAAATTATAATTAATAATTAAATAATTATTATATTTATACCTATAATTATTTTTAAAAAAATTATACAATAATATTTATATTTTAACATTTATTTTTAAATAATTTATATTAATTATTTTAATAATATATAAATTAAAGACAATAAATTATTATTTATTACTATATATATTTTTTAAATAATTTGCATAACTAAAAAATATTATAAGAAGTATATGAAATTATATTACAAATAGATAATACCCTTAATAGTCATTTCACATACAAACAACAACAGCTAATAAAATTTTACCAAACACTTCATATTTATCAATTATCAGCTGCTGTAAACAGATAAACCAAACAGACGCTCAATTCGATTTAGATAGAATTATAAAAAAGGTAAAAATATTTCAATAATTATTTAACATGTATTACGCCTTGAATTAGAAATATAGCTTCAGTGAGAAGATAACAAAAAACTTATCTTAAAGTTTTTGATTAAGAATTTTGATATCAAAAGTTGTTAAGAATCCACAGGCTTCGAGAGTGTTGGCCCATGCACACACATATGGACTTATAAATGGAATTGAGCCCATATAACACAAAACCAATTGGCTTGTATTAATACCCCATTTACACCACTTATAAGCCTTTAATTATTTTATAAGTTTTCAATATGGGATATAATATTTTCCAACAAAATGTCCTTAATTAATAGGGGGAGAAGGTGACCCTTGTACTTAAGATGTCCCCATACATGGTACAAGAGTCAAGCGATACGCAGATGACACCTTCCCCACTCTAAACTACAATCAAGAAAATCAAAAATCCCACAAACACAAGAGAAAAATTATGTGTCGTTTTGATTCTTGCTAGTTGGATGATATGAGTGCTAAATTTCTATAGGAGGAATGAATTAATGGTATCTATTGTGTGGGACTCTGAAGGCCTTTCTAAGTCATCTTTCCATCAAAATGTGCTTTTTTTTTTTTTTTTCTCTTTCTCAGCGAAGAAGGGATGAAGAAGAAAGGAAAATGCATAATGCAAATCCCACTAAAGACCATATTAGTACATTTTTCTTTTACTAGATTTAAAAAAAATTAATTAATTATACTGGTTTGTTCTCTTTTTAAGTGGCCATTTGAATTTTGAATACTTTAATACTTAAATAGATATTGTTTTGGGAAAATATACATATATATATATAGATAAGATTAATATTATATATTTTGTACGGTTAAATAGTAATCCAAAAATAATACTATTTTTTTTGGATTTAATATATATGGATTTAATTATACCAAACATGTCATTACTAATTAGTTTTTGAGGATGTTATTATTCTCGTTCAATAATAATAATAACAATAAGGGGAAATTACATAAAAAACCCCAATATTGAGAGTACTTTCAAATAAAACCCTATCCAATTTTTTCTTTTAAATAACCATAACCTTTAAAACATTATAAAAAAAACCCTCCTTGGATGACTGTACTGGTAACAGGAGATGAAACCGTTTTTTTATGATCCATGGGCCCACTTGGATGATTGTATTAGTAATAGGAGATGAAACCGATGCATTTGCCCTCAAATTGATATATTCTCCCCTCCAATTGAGTGTTTCATTTTGGATTAGCAGACTGTTTAGACAAATAAAAGTGCAACTTAGTTATTACAACAAAAAACTCAACATATTAGGTATATGAAATTTCAACTTAGCATACTAGGTATATGAAATTTCAACAAAAAAACTCAGCATTACCAGTACAGTCATCCAATGAGGGTTTTTTTTTATAACATTTCAAAGGTTGTGGTTATATTTGAAAGAAAAAATTGAATAGGATTTTATTTGAAAGTATCCCTAAAGATTGGAGTTTTTTATGTAATATCCCCTAATAATAATATATACTTCAAATAATGATTTTTTTACACTTATCAGTATTTTAATTGATGGACGTATTACATTTGATACAGACAAAAAAAAAATTCTAAAACATTAATTGTTCTCTCCTGTTGGTGCATAATGAATTAAACATATGGGAAACCCAAAACACTCTATTCATTTAAAGAAAATAGGGAAATTGATCTGGTCTATTCTCAACTTTGAACCAACTTTCAATTTAATCCTACTTTTAAAGTTGCTTTAATTTACCCCTCTAACTTTTCGAGTTGTGTCAATTCTATCCAAACGGCAATAGGTATGGAACAGTGCTGAGGTGACATTCCTATGTGGCTTGAGAGCGTCTGACATGGCAAAAAGCATCTTACGTGGCCATCTCACATGATCAATTCTACCCTCAACTTTTCGAGTTGTGTCAAATCTATCCATACGACAAATAAATTTTGAGATTTTTTAAAATTGCGTTCATAATTGTTTAATTATGCATATAAAGACTATTTCGTTATAATTGAAAAATTAAAATTAATTGAATCAATTTAGTTTTTAGTGTTAAATTATGATAATAAATTATTTTCTTTTAAAAATAAAATAAAATTTAAAATTAATTTGAATTTTAATATTGTAAATATTTTTGAAGGATTAAATATAAAAACAAATAAAAAATAAAGGAATCTTTAGTAATTAAAAAAAAAAAAGAGGTCTTCCGCCATTTACAATGGCAAAATGACTTTCTAGCCATTTAAAATTGCAAGATGCCTATGTGACAGCCATTTTTTGATTTTTTCTTTTTTCTTTTTTTTTTTGGAGAAATGAGAAAAAAAAAGTTTATCATTTTTTATTTCACCATTTGAAAGTCGAAATTTTTTTTTACTAAATCACCGCAAATTGAATATTTGTGTTAAAATAACCACAAGTTGAAAAGTAATTTATTTTTTACCTTAAAATGAAATAAATCTACTAATAGCTCTTAAATTATCTAGACATAACATGTGTTTCTTGATATAATTTTTGATGTTTAAGCGAACTTTAATTGTTTTTAATAAAGAAGTTTTATGACATAAATATTGATGGACTGTATAATGGGGGCAGTCATTTCCCTTTAAATTGACGATGATAGTGTTAACAAGAAAATACTCTTATATTGAAAATCAAAAACACAAACTCTCCTTTTCTTCTCCAAACAACCTCTCCACACTCAATTCTGAATTCTAACAATGCAGAAGCTTTGCTTCTTGTTTTCTCTCTTATTTTTCGTTGTATATAACACACAATGGGAGGGGGTATTTATACTAACTTAAGATTAATACAAACCACAAAAACACACCTAACACATACATTTATTCAACTCTCACCAAAACCAACTACTCTCACCAACTCTCACTTAGTTTAAAACAAGTTTATTTTACAATACACGTTGTTATCTTTCTATTACAACAACTTTCTCTTGTATCTATAAGAGTTGTATGTTATGTTTAATCAAATATACAAGAATATCACTACTGTCACATGTTATCAGAGCTTGCAAATGGTCTAACAACTTAGCTCATCACTATAACTGAAACTTCTTTTTCCTCTATCTCTAATATGTCTAGCCAAAACACTTCTTCCATTACAACTCTACCAAATATTGCCCACCAACTCCCAGTTAAATTAAGTTCCACAAACTATCTTCTATGGCAAGCTCAACTCATGCCATTGTTATATAGTTATGATCTTACTAATCATATTGATGGATTAACGAAACCTTCTTTGAAACAATTGAATGATGAACCGAACCCTGCATTTCATAGTTGGTTTAAACAAGACCAACTAGTCTTGAGCTGGATTATAGGCCTTATTTCAGAAAATTTCATACCTCAAGTTGTTGGAGTTTCATGTGCCAAACAAGCCTAGACTAAACTTGCCTCCACTTACGCAGCCGGCTCAAAGTTACAAATTAGAAATATTAAAGCAAATTTCTATAGGTTGAAGAAAGAACAACATGAATCAATTGCTCAAAACACTTAAAGAGCTAAAAGCATCTATGATCAGCTCGCATCCTTTAAGCATCAAGTTGGAGAAGATGACTTTGTTCAGGTCATAATTAATGGTCTTGGGCAAATTTATAGACCATGCATTCGATCTCTTGAGAATTGTCCCACTGATGTATCCTTTAATAACTTGTATGGATTATTACTCAGTGAAGAAACCAATTTAAATGCTGATAATTTTAAACAAGATGCTGCACCAATAGCATTCTTTTCATCTCATCCACAGAACTCATTTTATGGCAAGAGTGGCCGAGGTTTTTTTCGTGGTGGTGGACATGGTGGACGACAATCACACCATCCACAGAATAATCAACTCCCATTTTTTGCTGGCAGTCATACTAAACAACACTCACATTCACCGCACCTGTACTCTTCGTTTGGAATTTATCGCTCTCGTCCACAGTGTTCCAACCCGTTGCCTTCCTCTTCTCTTTTATGTTACAATTATAGTGGAGTTGGCCATACTTCCAAGACCTGTTCTTTACTATCAATGTTCACCGCCAATTACTCTACTCATCAACTGGCTACTCACATTGCTACCACTTCCAAGCCATCTCCTTCCAACCTTGGATTATGGACACATGTGCCACCAATCATCTGACTCCGGACCTTGATAATCTCACTATTCAATCTGATTTTCAAGGTTCTGATGAAGTTTAAATCGGCAATGGTAAAACATGCAATCTCAAAAATTAGCTCCTTTACTTGTCATTCTCAAAATAATTTATTTAATTTGCATCATATTCTTCATGTCCCAAATATTTGTGCTAATCTTCTTTCTATTTCTTCTTTACAAATTCTAATAATGTTTCTGTGGAATTTTTTCCTTCATTTTTTGCAATAAAGGATATCCTCAAGAAGGAGGTTCTGCTTTTTGGTTCGAATGACAGTGGTCTTTACTCTCTTTATCTTGATCCAGTGCTTTTCTATCCTTAGTCACTACCAACAATCTCGGTTCTTCATCACCTGTACTTATGCTTTGCTCTTTACAATAATGGCATGAGAGACTTGGACATGCATCTCTACGCACAGTTCAAGCTGCTCTACGTCACTCTGACATCTTAGTGACCAACAAAAAAATTAATAAATTCGGCCATGCTTTACTCAAATCAAGTTTAATAGCCATAACACCCTTCTTACTCTTTAACCTATGCTTCATTGAATGGAAAATTTCAAAAGCTACTATAGCATTATCTATAATTAACAAACCCAATGCAAAACCACTTTATGATTCATGAATTAAACTAGGCAACACTAGTTTTAATCTATTAGTCAAAACCTTTGAAATTAATTTATATACATTTCATAGACTAATAGGTCTTAGGTCCTTGACAAATTTAGGAAACTTCATCTTAGGAATTAAAGTAATGAAAGTATGATTTAAATTAAAAGGTAATTTACAAGAATGAAGAAAGTGCAACACCATTTGAGTCACAACATATCCTACAATATGGTAAAATGTTTGGAAAAAGAGGGTAGGTATACCATTAGGATCAGGTGCTTTACTTGGATGCATTTATTTAAGAGCAAATAGAATCTCAGATTTTGTGAAAGGGATCGATAACTATTCACATTGACTTACAGTCAGTTTGGTATCTATAGCTAAAAGAGAGTGATTAAAAGATCAAAGAGAACTACTTTTATACATATCCTTATAAAAATCAAGAAAAAACCCCTCGACTACTACTTCACCATCCCAACATTTACCTATTGCATATTTCAAGCAACTAATATTATTGTAATGTCTCTGCTTTGAATCTTTTCGATGGAAAATGGATGTGCTTTTATCCCCTGCTTCCACCCAAATAAAACTTTGTCGCCAATACTCTTCCTCACATAATAATAATTCTTTAACTGAAGTTTTAAAGGAAATAATATCATCTATATTAACACCAGAATTATTTACTTGCCATAGAGATTGTAACTTATGCATTTTTTCACCAATGTTCTCTCATAAGTTACCAAAATTATGCTTGCTCCAATGTTTAAGGGCTTGGGTACATGTAGAAATTTTTTCCTTGAATCGAAGAGGCTCCTGAAAGAACACCTACTTGAACCGAAAAGGCTCCTAAAAGAACACCTACTTGAACCAAAGAGGCTCCTAAAAGAACACCTACTTGAACCCACGAATTCTGCACCTTTTTAAAACAAGCTTGATCCTTTAACCGCATTGACTTAAAATGAAAAAGTTATTTTGACACTCTTCGCTCTAGCATCAAACCATTAGAATTAAATAACAAGGAGCATAATCATAAGCTAGATTCGACAAATAATTAATAAGATAGTAAGGAAATAAGGAGTCATTACCCAAACATCGATCAAGCCTTTCACAAATGTTTGCTTCATCTCTTTGGCCATTATACCAAATGAAGATACCACCAATATAACCCAAATCTTGAAAGTTGCATTGATCAATTACTTATTAGAACAACTCCATGTTTCGAGAATCCTCACGACCACTATATTTCTCATAGCTATATGGTACCTCATCAAAGTCCCCAAAGCAACGACATGGCGAGAACATATTTGACAAAAATTGTTTAAAAAGAGTCCATATTTTAATCTTATTATGTTGCTTTGGCCATCCATAAACTCCACAATGAGTCCACACCTTATTATTATCATCATAAAAAATATAAAAAATAATAAAATTAACATTAAAAAAACCACAAAGACTGATAACTATTTTTTCAAACAGGAACCAAACCACTAGTTCTACCAAAACATTCAACATGAAAGAGAAAAGAAACTTTTATTCCATCAATCTATAAACGACTAAGCCTAGACTCCATAATAAAAATAACATCTCGGGAATACTTTGCTATAAAGAAGCACACTACTCTTAATGTTTTAAGAGGAATTAGCGGTCTATTATGGCATGACAATAGATTGATTATTGAGCATAGTTGATTCCTTTAAAATAGCCTTTAGACCAACATTCGAAAGAAACAACTTTATTTTTTAAGAGAGTGAAACCATATCATCATGAGCTGATATCATACTAGTATCATGAGAATTCCTGTCACTTATGGAGAGGATGAGTTAACATCATGACTATCACCAACTATATTAGATACATTAACAGAACATTAAACTCACCCCATAGGAGCTAGAGAAGATGGAACCAGATTAGAGTTTTTAGTAACCCTAGGCTTTTACAACAACATGAGTATGCAAATATCAATTTCAAGTTGGTGAGGCATGAAGCAAAGGCCCATATGGCCACTTTTGTACTTCAATTTTGACCTAATTACTCATGCATTCATCCTTCACATACCCTACACAACCACACCAATAGCAAAAATTAGGCAATTTTTCGTATCAAAAGTACACCCATTCACATCCTCCCTTACTATTTTGAACCATAGTCCCACGTATAAGAGGTAACTTAACATTAACACTAACCCGAATTCTTGCATAATGTCCCCATCAATATAAACCTCAGTTACCTTCCCAATTTTACTACCGACCTTAATCCTTATCTCTATGAATCAATAGAATATTGCACATGCAAGCCTAAAACATGCAATGAGTAAGACATATATGAAGGTTGCTCATAACCATTCAATTCATAGAAAACGATCAGTTGTTGATTATAATGCCACAAGCTGTCACGCAAGATACGAAGCTTATCATGCCTTGAAGCAAATTCACATACAAAAAGTTCTATCCAATCTCCTTTAATTTGAAAGTATGAGCTAATCTCCAGGCCTTGATAATGCACATGACAATGTCTTCAAATTAAAAGGTTTGCCAAATAATAAATGACCAGCCAAGCATTGATCATGATGTGAAATTGAATTTTTCGCAATTTCCGAGTTCACCTCCTCATCCTCATCTTTTATGAGAGGGAAGTTATTCTAGAGATCTTCTAATTCATGCACCATGAAGAGACAATCGCACAATCAACAAATACTTTTGAACAAGATAACAGAAGAAAATTCTAAAAAAGAATGAAAACCCAAACCAAAATTAGGAAACGCTGATTTTGTAAAGAGACATATCCACAAAGGGAATTGATGAGATTAAGGTTTATTCAAAAAATTAATTTTTGGTTAATTAAAAATAGACATAAAATTAATTATTTTTAATTAACAGAGAAAATTCAAAATGAAATTTCGTATTTTTAATTATAATTCGCTTGAAGTTAAAAAAAAATACGTTCCACTTGTTTTAAAAATTGAGCATAGTACACTATCTTAAAATTGGGGTAATTAAATTGGTCAAATTGTAAAACGTTTAAAATAATTAAGCCAAAAAATTAATTTTAGAGTAATTTGAATTTGGCAAGTAAGTTCTGGGCAAATCCACCTTTCAGCCCAAGTTTATATGAAATATTTCCATAAAAAAAATATAATATATCTCCAACCACCAATACTTACATGATTTTATAATGGATAAATTACATTTTCCCCTCTATGTTTTGTCATATTACACTACTTCATCATGATATATGAAAAAAATATTTATTCATCCATAACATTTGTTTTTTCTTGTACTACTTCATCCCCACAGAAGGACTAATGAGTGCTAAAAAAAAGCAAATATCATGGATGAATAAGTATTTTTTCAAATGTCAATGATGAAGTAGTGTAATATGACAAAACACAGGGGGAAAATGTAATTTACCCTTTTATAATTTTGCCTCATGTACTTTTAATTTTGTCAAATTAATACTTCAACTTGTCTATAATTTATTATATAAACACATGTACTTGTATGTATTTGATACTTTGTCCCCTACACTTGCATAAATTTGCCACTTTATCACTATTTATATGCTGATATATCATCCCACGTATCTTTCTAATAACGCAAATAGGTGTTTATATAATAAATTATAAATACGTTAAGGTGTTAATTTGGTAAAACTAAAAGTACAAGAGGTAAAGTTACAAAATCATGCAAGTACAGATGACTGCAGATGTAATATGTTTAAACAAATAATAATAATAAATCAATTAGAATTTAGAATTAAAATATATATATACACTTGCGCATTGACTTTCATTTTTCTTAATTTTATTTATAATAAAACTTAGTTAACAATATTTCAGTTAATTGAATATTAATTTCAGTTAAATTCTGAAATTCCCAAAAAAAATTGTATGTGGGCTATTAGTTTTCAAAAACCATTTTTTAAAATCCCTTTATCATTATTAACCATTAATATTTAACTATCTAACATTCAATGGCTGAAAGCTTTGAGTGCATAAAACATTCAAATTCATTATTATTTTTATTTTTTTTAATATTATAAATACATTTAACATTCAAATTCAATCAGGTTTCAGAATTGGGTGAAACGAATATAAAATTGAATTACGAAAATAAAAATATAAATAAGTATAAAAATTTGTTGAAAATTTTAATATTAAAAATCACGGGCAAAAAAAATAAAATTACTATTATTAAAAAGAGCGTACAAAAGTATTAGGACGCTTAATAAAATCTTCCATTTTCCTTAATTTGGTACAAAGATAAATAATTTAAAGTGGAGAAAAAATAAGAGAAAAATAGTCCACAATTATAAAACGCGTATCATGCGCGCTACATGATTGTATTTCAACCCATGTGACATCCCTTGTACGAAATATGACAATGTGGTCGTCCTGTCTTCTCTTCTGAATTGAAACTAAAACTTAATCAAACTAATACTGAGTCGAACA